>CABFKP010005322.1:0-10725 GCA_901779475.1 Panagrolaimus davidi
TGGTTACTATACGGGTTATGTATAATTTATTTTTATTGGCTATTAATTTATTAATTTTTATTTTTGATTTATGTAATAAAATATTATTTTCATATTGGAAAGCTTTTTCAAGTTTTTCTTCTGTCTTTTTTTACAGCAAACTTACTAGGCTTTAATTTTCTTGGGTAAATTGAAAAAAATTTTTGCAAAAGTTTCAATTTTATGTAGTTTTTTTTATAACAAAAACGGGAAAATTTTAAAAAAAATTGATAATCGTTCTTTTACAATATTTTAGCGGATTTAAAAAATGCACTTCCATTTCATTTTAATAATTTTGAAAAATGATTTCAAAAATAGTTTGGAAGTAATCAAAATTTTTCGAATAAACTAATGACAGTATTCTTTCAACTCTTACAACGAATAAAGAGAAGAATGAAGTTTAACAGTAAATTTAGATTTTCATTTTGATGTTCGTGTTACTCCATCGATGTGAGATGTAAGCTTTTTATTTTATCCTTTGTATTGTTTTTTATTACATGAATTTAAGGAAATGGATGATGAAAATATAAAAAAATGGTGTTCAGAAGCTGGTCCAGATGTTACATATACTTTTCTTCAACATGGTTTAGTTAAAACTACAACTCCAACAACTGATGATGATGCATTTTGGAAAACTTTTTCAACAACTTTGAAACAAGAGTAAGCACTTTTTTTACCGTAATCTTTGAACTAAAAATAAACTATTTTAGAAATTGCAAATATGAAACAGAAATTTTTATTGGTGCAACAGATTCCCGATATCTTCGAGAACTTGGTTATCGTTCAATTGGTTTTAGCCCAATGACTAATACTCAAATTTTACTTCACGATCATAATGAATATCTTGATGAATCAGTTTTTCTTCGGGGAGTAGAAATCTATGAAAAATTAATTCCAAATCTTGCAAATGTTGAAGCTGAAAATGAACCTTAAAAGAATGTTTCTGATCGTTTATTTCATAGTATTACTGTAATAATTTATTTCGTTGGTAAAATGAATAATCATAAAATAAGGATATTTTACATGTATTTTTGATATTTGTTTTGCAATGGTTTTTCCAACTGTCATTTAATAGAAAATTATTTTTTTTGTTATCAAATTTGAAATTCAATGAATAACTTTTACTGTCTTGAACAAATACTGAAGCGGTGCGTTTTCTGCGGACAAAATTTTGCAGATTTATTTACTGACTCATCCATATTTCCCGAACAAAATTTTCCGGATTTTTCATTTATGGATTTTTTTAAAAACAAAAAATTTTGAATGAAATAATCAGAGCTGGGCAATCGCCGGCTATCATAGCTGTTCGTAATTTTACGCATTAGATTTGTTTTACAAATACAAAAATGAATAAACGATTTAATTAAAAAAAATTATTTATTATTTTACAAAAATATTTATTAAAAACACCAAAAAAGACAAACACGTTTATTAATGCTTTTTTGAAGATTTTTTCTTTCTTTTTTCTTCACCAGTTTTCTTCTTCTTTTCATCACTTGCAGAATCAGTTTTGATTCCAGCAGGTTCATAAAAAAACTTTGGATCACGACAGTATGCATTTTCGACGATATTAACAGGAAATGGCATTTGTGCCCGATCAGCAGCTTTGAAGTATCCAAGAACCCTTACAAGCTTACGACTAAAAAAATCACATAAAAGATAAATAAACAAAACATTCAAAAAAAAAAATACCGCAAAACAGCACATGCTTTTCTTCGGATTGTTTCAGAGAATCGTGGTTGAAGTGCAATGACATATAATAATGGAACAGAAGCATTTTCCATAATATCAGAAGCATCAGTAACATGTTGATGATATTCAGCACCAAAAGCAAAGCAAACAGTTGTAGCATCTGTACTTTTATCTTTTAGATAACGACGACCACCTTTTGAAACCATAACAATTCGATGATGTTCATCAAATTTACAACCAACAGAAGCGAGCTTTTTCTCAGATTCATCTCTAAAAAAGGATATATAAATTTGTATTAAAAAAATATGTACTTACGCCATTGTATTCATTTCAGTAAACATTTGGCTAACAGGTAAACATAGAATCTTAACTTCAGTTGCCATAACTTCATGTTGAACATTTGGATAATTTCTAAAATTAATCTTAAGCTATTAAATACCAATAAAAAAAGTACTTACGCTTTAACTTCATCCATAACATCCGAATCATCTGTTTTAAAGCAAAGTAAAATCTATAATGTTTTTCAAGTATCTAACTTAAAATTTTTCGTAATAATAGTTAATAAAACATCTTCATCAGATTGTGTAGCTTGAACAGATCCATCAGATACCATTTCATCAGAAGAACGATTTTCCCTTTCATGAGATTCGCCAGCCAACCGGATAATTTGCAGCTGCTGATCTTGGCCGTGGTTGTTGTTCTGTTGGAGCAGGTTCTTTGGATGCTGGAATTGGTGGCTTTGGTTGTGTTGCTGGAGTTGAAGCAGGAGCGTCTTCAGTTGTTGGTTCTAGAGTCTTTGTTTTTTCTTTCTTTTCCTTCTTTGGCATTTGAGATGGTTTAACTTTTGCAGCTTCCAAATCATCATCTTTCTTTGTTGGAGTTTCAACATTTGGAATATCATCTTTGGATACTGTAGGTTTTGGTGGTTTTATTTCTTCAACTTTTGGTGGAATACGTTTTGACGATTGACGTTTTTTGTAACGATAAAATCTGAAATAACATTTGAGTTTATACAAAAATTTTATAAAACGGTAAAAAAAACTTACACAAAAAGACCAATAAGAACAATAACAATCAAAATGGCAATTCCAATAATGACATAACCCCAATCCGGAAATGATGCTTCTGAATTCTTTGAAGATGATTCATGAGATGGTTTTGCTGGCACTTTTGTTGATGAGGTTGATGTTGGAATTTCAGGCACTTTAGCATTTTTCTAAAATGAAAATATGTATAAAGCTTCTCCAAAAACACATGTTTTAAATTAATCAAATGCAACAAAAATAAAAGAAAACTTACAACAATGATTGAACATGATGTACCAATAGAAACATCTAGTTCAATTATATCACCATCAACCATTTTTGGATCACAGCTTGGAAAGCTTCCCAAATTAGTAAAGCCAGTACTAGTACTACCTTTCACTGTGGCACTTGGATATTCCATTGAAGTTTGAAGACAATCAATAAAAGCCGTTTTATAAATTGTAGCACCACCAAAAGATAAAGCATCATCTTTGACTTTAAATTCACACGACTTTGAATCAGAACATGAACCAACTGCATTATCGAAACCAATTAAAGATTTGTAACAAATATTTGATCTACAAAACCATGGAAATATATTACGCCATTTATAAAAATCTAACTTACGTTCCTGCACAACCACAAACTTTAAATTCCAATGTTCTGTAAGTTAATGTTAGATTTATTTGTCCAGATCCACTTAATAAAACATCTTCATCAGATTGTGTAGCTTGAACAGATCCATCAGATACCATTTCATCAGAAGAACGATTTTCCCTTTCATGAGATTCGCCAGCACCGAAAATTCCCGAAGCACTTGAAGAATTTCCACGACGACGAAATTTTGCAGAAGAATGCAAAAATAAAAATTGAGCACAAATAAAAAAGAAGATTAGAAGTTTGGAGAAGAATTTCATCGTTGCAAACATAGAAGAAAATGTTGATGAGAAAAACAAAAAAATTCTGACAAATTTCTTTTATATCCGTTTTTTGAGGCGCAAAAAAGAATGAGTGTCTTATGCAAATTTATTTTATTGTTTTCTATTTTGTGTAAAAATAAATTTATGGAGTATACAAATTTTCAGTGTTGAAAAAACAAAAAGCACAACACTACAAAATACCTGTGCCTTTATAGTACGGTAATATTAAAATGATTTAAGTAATTAATTTAATATTACTGTTGCACATTTTTGTTAAATAAAATAAGTGTATCTTTAGCATTAATAGAAAAAACTTTAAAGAAGTAACAAAATCCTGCTAAAATGTTCTTTTTTCAATAAATAAATTTTTTAAATCTTTGACATTTGTTATGTAACTGCTTTGGCAAAACGAGTCACAACGAATAAATATTTCGATTTTTTTTATTAACTTTTTTTTGATGAACCAATAAAAACTATTTTGGAAAATTTTGTCGAAACTTATTTATATCAAAATTAAACAAAATTATTACATATAACTATTACTTTTTTAGGTTACAAAATTAAATTCTCTTTGATTTTTTTGACGTTCTCGCGAAAACATTTATGTTTATAAAAGTGTGTTTTTTTTGTAATTTTTTTAAAAGTTGTCTTTTATTATTATTAAAAATAAATGGGTAAATTAAAATTCAAAATTAAAGTCATGGAAAAAAGTACAAACAAAATATTCACCGAAAAAATACATACAAATTATTTTGAAAGTTAAAATGTTTTTTTATGAATAAAATGGGATGCAAATATGACATGACAGCCTACAAACTGTTAACATATAAACGGGATTTGCTTTACATTCACCATTTTTAGCCCAAAAGTCACACGCTGTATCTCCGTCAACACATTCATCATCTTGTGGGGCAATTACCTGTAAAACAAAATTTAATTAGGGTAAAATTTACTGTGTATTAATTATTACCATTTCACCAGAATGTCGATTTCTAAAAAAGAAGATTTTTCTTTTTAATTGTCGATTTCGTTCTTTAAGGGGTAACAAAGGCTTTGCAGATGACAATGGTATTGTTACTGGTGACAATGATGTTGAAGACGATGAAATTGTTGGAACTTTACCAAAGATAACATCTTGAAGATTAGGTTGTGGAAGTGAATTGAATACTGTAATTATCAAAAAAATTAATTAAAAGCTTTGAATAAAGCTTACCAAAATGATCCCCAAATGCTTGACCATCAACAATCAGCAAATTTGAATTATTGGTAGTTGTAGACCTTGTTGACCTTGTTGAAGTCGTTGTCGGAAAAACAATTTGCCTAAAATCATTTCCTAGAATTCTTTTTGGGAGAATTCTTTCGAATTTTCTAAATCTATCTGTCGTCGTAGTAGATGGCGTAGATGTTGTCCTTGACGGATTTGCCAAATCCCGATCAACAACACCTTGTGCTGTTACAGCATTTCTCCCCAACAATTGAGTAGATAAAAATTGTGTTGTTGATCGAGTTGACCTTTTTGTTGGTATTGAAGAAACTAGCTGAAATCCGAATGGTGGAGTTGCAGTTCGAAATCTTTTAACTGTTTCATCCAATTTTTGTAATCTTTTATCAACAATTAATTTATCTTCACCAGGAGTTGTAAAAGGTAAATTTCGAGTTGTTAAAGTTGTATCTCGAATTAGTTCATCAAAGATTTTTTGTTGTTTAATGATTTTTCCAAGTATACCTGTTCGATTTCGTAAATCTTTGAGATCAATGGCTTTGGCTTCAGAAAGAACAAATCGACCAAATGGTCGTCTTGGAGTTGTTTGTTCAATTGGTTGAATGAATACGGTTGGTGTTGTCGTTGTTGAAGGTAGATTTGTTATTCCAATAACGGCCGCTGAAGATGCTGTTGATTTAGTTGTTGGTGGTGATGATGAAAGAATTTGAGATGAAGTTTGTTGATTAACAGCACTTGAAATTGATTGTTGGAAAGTTGTAGTCCTTTGAGGGTTACTAAATCTTGAGCTTTCAACAGCTGGAGTTGTTGAATGAGAGCGGGTTGATGATAATGGTGTTGTAGAAGCAACTGTAGTGGTTACAGGGACAAATCGAGTTGTTAATTGTTGTTGAAAAAATCGGGAAGGCTGTTGTTGGGAAGTTTGTGTTGATTGTGAGCGACTAAATAGTGGACTGGTAAAAAACAAAGATGTAGGCGATCTTGTAGGTGGTTGGGTTGTAGCATTCACTGTTGATGTCACCGCAGGAATAAAACGAGTGGTTGAATGTTTCTCCAAATTTTGAATTAATGCAATCTGAGCATTATTCAATTGTATTGTAAATTCGGATGTTAAAGGAACTGTTGTTGTTGTTGTTATTGATAGTGAAGGTATTTTAGTCGTTGTAGGGATAAATCTACTAGGTGAAAATGGACTTGTTGCAATGTAACAAAAACAGAAACAAAAGCTGATACATTTCTTACAAATGTTACTGGAAGTATTGGAGTTGTTAAAGGCGGATTAAAAACGATATTTGATTTTGTTTGCTGTATCGGCTCTCGATGTAAAACATTTTGTCTTGTTTGTTCAGAAGTTGTAAACGTTTGAGTTCTGGAAGTCGGATTTGAAAATGTATTTATCCTTGTAGTTGTTGGCACATTTGTTGTAAATGGTAATGTAGTCGTTGTACTTGAAACCGAAAAAATTCCATTTTGGTCGACTGTAAAAGTTAAAAAAATTGGGGAATATTCTGGCAGTTCAAAAGGTGTACCATCATCGGAGTACGACGTACTCTAAAAAATTGTAATATATCTTTTTTAATTTTTGTTTGTTCTAAAATTATGATAAAACGTACAACTTTTAAAGTATCATTTTTTGAGTTTTTAATAATTGTTTTTGTATAAAATATTGGTAATTTTTGTTTTTCTTTAAAAGATGTAATAACCTTATTTCTTATTTTTATGGTAAATGTATGAGATAAAAAACGCGTTGTTTCAAGATAAGCCAATTCTGAACTGCCAGCGGAAATTCGAGCTTTTAAAAGACATCCTTTAGAACCATTATTGCCATAATAGTTACAGCTGTAGAAAAAACACTGACATTCCAATATTTTTCTCAAATTTGATTCATCGATTTTTTTATCGCAAAGTACAACATCTGGTCCTTTATTTAATTTTGATTCATCCACAATTCTTTGTAATACATTCAGTTTTGATGGATCTGATATCCACCTTCCATAAAATTTAGCTTTTTGATTGTTTATTTCCCATACAAAAAAATCGAAATAATATTTTATCCAAATAATATTTCCATTTAAAGGTTTGTAATTTATTTGTGACATTGCATGCAAATAAAATGCAGATTCCCAATTAATAATTTCAATGTTTTTAAATCCACTCTTTAAACCACAATCAATAAATTTTTTCCTAATTTTATTACCGTAATATTCAAATAAACAAATACATGCATTTCCAAGTTTTCCATTTATTTTCGATTTTATTTCTTCAAACATTAAAGCGACTTTTTCGATTTCCTCAGAATAAACTAAAAATGATAAAAAACATAAATAAACGTTAATATTACATAAAAATTACTTTTATTTATTTCAATATCAACAATTATTTTTTTATATTCGTTGCAATACGATACCTTTCCATAAAAAGGGTTTATTCCTACATGAAAAGCCATGATTGTTTAACTATGAACCGATAAATATTATTAAATAATTACAAAAACGGATCCAAGCAAAAATCGATTTTTCTTTTGTTTTATGTCTTAGACAAACGAGAAAAAAGGTAAGGAGTTCTTTTTTGCATTTATCAACATTTTAAAACGCTGATAAGAACACAAGCAATGGAAATCAATGCATTAAATGCAGAACTGATGGCTTTTTCAACGTTATGTGATTAGAAGAAAAGAACAAAAGGTGAAAATATGTATTGAATTATACCGAAATATTGATAAAATACAGCAAATTGAGAAAATTTTGTCATTTAAAAGTTATCTTCAAAAAAAATATCTGTAGAAAACATAGAAACTTGTCCCCTGAAAATATGAATATGAGACATGAATCTTCCTTTATCTTATCACAAAGTTAGGTAACGAAAGTGTATGCCTTTATTCATCAAATTGCGTAGTATTAAATTAGCTTTCATACTTTAAATTCTAAGGAATACCAAGTCATTATAAATAAAAAAAAGTGTAATAACAGAAAAAAATTCTAAAATAAAATACATATAACAGCGCCTCGAAATTTTAAAGATTAAAATAATTTTATTCAAGCCCGTAGACAGGGTCAAAAGACACTTCGTTATCGACACTTCGTTATCGGACACTTCGTTATCGATAACGAAGTGGGGTGGACAATTCGTTATCGATAACGAAGTGGGGTGGACATTTCGTTATCCTTGTGGACACTTCGTTATCTTTTTTTTAAAATATACACGAACTAGCAAAGAAGGCGCAAAAAACGATGTAGCTCATATTTGAGCTACATCGTTATATCCAAGAAGGCGTTCTTTTGACAATGCCTTGTTGTTGCATTCTTTTTGAGAGTATTCTTTTAAATTTTTAAAAAATAAAGTAAATTTATTAAAAAATGTCAAGTCAAATTTATACGAATCGTGAAGAAATTCTTGCTAAAAAAACTTTTTATAACCAATGCATGTTGATGTGTTACAATATTCTTAATCTTTAAATGATGAAGGAGAAGAAGAAAAATCTGATATTGAATATGTTAAAGCTGTTCAGGTATGTGTTTATTATTAGCTTTGAAATATTGCAATGTTGTAATTGGTCATCCAGTTTTAAGGACCTGCGGACAACGATCATCTTCTATTGCTTTCTTTGAAGTATGATTTATTTTTGCTGAATATTACGGTACAAAGTTTTAGGTAATAACATAGAAGATGTAACATTAAAAAAGTCAAATTATTTCCTTCAAAAATGCTTCCCTGATTATGAAGTTGCTTCATTTGATTTTTGGAATTATGGACAATCTGTTTTTAATGAATCTGTGAAAAGAGTGAGCTTTTGTTGCTGTTTATTCTAACAAATTACTGTATTTTTTTTTGATGCACAATTGTAAGTTTTTATTTCACCTGTCAAGGTATGTTCTTTGTTCAACAGATGACTTTCATAGATGGATGCCTAATCTGTTTTTTCTTTTTTGATAAATTATTCAAGGTTATTTTCTTTTTCTAATTCAATTATTTTCAGAAAATGGCATATCGTCTTCTTCACATGAATAGTGGAACAGTGTATAAGAATTTTCTGCCAAAACAAGAAATGCTTGAACGTGAATTAATTTTATATGTTGAATTTTCGCCTAAAAGTGCTTATGTTGCATTTGGAACAATGACAGGACATTGTCGACTTTATCACCTTCATGCTTTTTCAAAGTATTAATTTTCTGTTACCGTATTGGATTTTTTTGGTTTTTATATTATTAAAAATGTTACTTATTTTTTGTTGAATTTTAATAAAAGTTGTTATTAGCGGATACTGTAGAATTTTGAAGGCACAATATTTGTTGTTAAACAACTTTTTCAAATTTGTACAGCAACTTTTTTAAGTTAAAGCTGAGTCAACCTTTGGTGTACGGTAATAAGATAAATTATTTTTTAACGAAAGATTACTTATTTTCAAGATTTTTGTTCATTTGGTCAGAAGTACAAAATTATTTTTATTTTTGTACGGTATTTAACACAAATTATTTTTTACCAAAAATATGATGACTACGATGTTTCGCACTCCAAGATTTTTTAGTTAATAAAAAAAACCAAAAAATTGCACAACAGGCATTTGAAAAAAAAGATTTTTAAAATGCTCGACTGAGATCTTTCTTCTTGGGACAACATGAGAAAAATGAATTTTCGCAAACTTTTTTCACAAAGTTTGCCTAAAATAAAACATTGTGCAAATCAGCTATGGGCAAAACTTTAACGTATAACATTTGTTATAAAAAACATTTGGTGATTTTTGTTTAATTGTTACAATGGCACCAATTCGAAATAATAATCGGCAAAGCATAACTGCTGGAAATGGAACCAACAAAGTTCATCTTTTTTCCCAAAGAAATGGAAACAAATCGATTAAATTCACAATGGAAGAAGGGAGCCATGAATTTGGTTATACATGGTCAAAATATGGGAAGCCAACAAAGGAAAATATGCAAAGGTAAGGGTATTTTTTTACGCTATTTTAGTACATGGANGCATGTACAAAATGCCGAACGATCTATGATGCTTCTGGAAAGAATGGCCTTGCAAAACTACCATTACCAGCAATTATTTTTGATGAAAATAATGAAGAATTTGTTACATCAGTACCAGAAAATGCTCATTATTGTGAAGGTCCTCGAAATATGAATGAAATTCGTGGTAAGTTTTTAATAATTCTTGAGCCATATGTTGAACTTCTGTCTTCTAGGTGTTGAAGCAAAAAGAACTGAATTAGCAAGAGTTCGTGAAACCCGAGATAAACCAAGAGTAGCTGCAATAAATTTAACCAATCAACTTACAAGAAGATTTGGAAATCGTCCTGAAGAAGTTCGTCAAGAAATTGCTGCTGCTGCAATGACAACCAAAGGTGCCTTTGCCAAAGCTGCAAGTCGTGCATCAAATACTGATGTACCAAAAATATCAAAGATTTCTGACCTTAATGATGAAAAACATAAGCCTTCTATGTTAACACTTGGTGGCGAAGTACGATATCTAAGTGGTGTTGATGGTGCAGAAGAAGAAAAACATGTATTATGGTGGAATGAAAGAAATGTAATTTTGGGTAGTCCATATAAGACGACTATAAATAAAAAATTTTCAGACTGATGAAAAAACACTAAAAATCATGGAATTTTACTCAGTTTTCATTCTATTGCTTTTTTTCAGCTTTTTCAGTGGTTTTACTCATAAATAAAACTAATGAGTAAATTTTTTGAAAATTTTGCATTTTAGATTATTTTTACTCAAGTATAATTTGAGCAAAATTTTAGACCTAAATTTTTTGCCCATTTTTTGAGTAAATTTTTTCACCCTTTTTTTTTGCCCATTTTTTGAGTAAATTTTTTCACCCTTTTTTTTTGCCCATTTT
>CABFKP010005330.1:0-10716 GCA_901779475.1 Panagrolaimus davidi
GATATGCTGTAAATCGATACATTCGTTGATTAAGAAAAAATAATAAAATACAGATAATCAAATTTAAACAATGAATTGAAAAAACGTAATATGTCACAAAATTTGTTCTTGGGCCATATTGATCTAAAAGATATTTAATAATTATATTTAAGAAAAATCTTATCGCAATAAAAAAAAATTGTTAATGATATAAAACTTTCGCCAAAACACTCATTTTGCACCATCTTTAATTTCACATTCCAAAATGTATAATTAAGTTTACCTAATATTATCATGTATACCGATGTTAAAATTAGTGAAAATATCATTAAACATAAAAACAATGAAAATTTATGTGATTTTGTGTAAGTTTCCCAAAAAAGTGTTGCTAAAATTCTTTCCAAAATTAGAGTGAAAAAAACATTTCGAATTGTTTGAAGTGAAAATGCCAAAAAATAATTGACTACATCATTCGCAGGAATTGATTGGGAAGGAAAGAAAATATTTCGAATCCCCAAAATTGTAGTACTTATTGAAATAATTAAAATAAATGGAAAAAATGAAATTATAAGGTATAATCTAAAATTAACTTTTATAAATGTTGGGTTAAAAAACTTTCAATGAAATCGAAATTTTAGAAAATGAAATTTTTTTAGTCCAAAAACTAGAAGTCAATTTTTCGTCCAAACTTAAAATTTCGAAATCAAAATTTTGACTTTGTGAAAAGTAATCTTACCGTAATGCCTTTGGAAGATATCTCAAAGTTTTCAATCTAAAACCCAAAACAAAAACAGCCGAAATAAATGTTAAAATTGATAACAGCGTTGTGAAAATAGAAAACATTGTTTGAAAATCGACCATATTTTACTTTTATTTAATGTTTCTATTTAAACAATTATTTTAAAAAAATTAATTTTTCTACTATTTTAAGTTAAAATCATAGACAGAAATTGCTAGAATAAAATTTAATCATACGGTTGAGAAACCATTTGTAAATAAATTGTTTAAAAGTACACTATTAATTCACTTTTTATTGCGAAAATGGGCAATGTTTTCGTTTACGCCCCCTTCGTTTTTTTCTATTCGCAAAATTTGCATAAAACCTTTGAGTTTCCACAAAAAATTATTTGGACGACGAGCGGTTGCGCGCAATATGTTTTTACGAATGAAAAAATGAAGAGGGCGTAAACGAGAAAAGTACCGGGAAAATGCACGTATGCAAATTAAAAGGTATAAATCATGGAAAATTAAAAGTTTTATTTTTTCTTTAACATTTTCCGTCAGAACTTTCAAAAGCCGTTCTGACGGAAAATGTTGTTAAAAGCTAATACGTATTTTTACTGCCATGATTCATATTTAAAGAATTAATAAAAATTACGACAATAAAAGTAATTAGTTTTGTCATTTTTACTGTATTTTCTCTAACAATAAAAAACGACAGCTTTAATGAGCTATTTAATTAAAATCACATGCATCAGTTGTTGTCATGTAAGACGCTTACAAATAAAAAATTTTCAGACTTTTGAAAAAACACAAAAAATCTTGGGACTTTACTCAATTTTTTTAGAAAATGCTGTTTTAGCAGTTTTCACTCATGAGTGAATGCTGATGAGTAAAATTTCAGAACATGTTGCATTTTTTAATTTTTTTGCTTGCTTAACTGCTTACTTACAAAATGAATAAAAAATTTTGGTCTAAAATTTTATTCAAATTGTACAGGAGTAAAAAAATTAAAATTGCCAGTTTTTCATTATTCTTACTCATTAATTTTATTTATGAATGAAACTACAGAAAAAGTTGAAAAACAGCAATGAAAAAAAACGAGTAAAATCCCATGATTTTCAGTGTTTTTTCAACAGTCTGAAAATTTTTTATTTAAAGGCGTCTTATGTAACATTAAGCATATTTGTTGGCAGTTTTTATTGCTGCGAAACTTTTTTCAAATAAATTTTATAGACTTGCAACGTAACATATGCAATTCAAAATTTTACTTTTTGCATGGGAGAATAAATTACAAAAAATAATTGAAAAAAATTTGATAATGCCTCACAACTTTAGATTAGAAATGGTTAAAACAATCTAAAACGAAATGTTAAAAGTTTATTCGCCAAATATTAGCTGGCAACTAAGATAATTTTGGAAAAAAACTCGTTCCTTCTTTTAGACGATATTCATGCTTTTCCGAGTAGCGAATTTAAAAAGACAAAGATCTCGTTTCTTGTAACATTAAAGATAAAAAAAATGTTTGGAGTAATATTTAAAAAAGTCAGCATCCAAAATATTTTGGCTTTTATTTACCGAATAAGTTTGAAAATAGCTTAAAGTTGAATTAAATGTTTCAACTTCAATAGATTTGCTGTAAATTGTTGAAAAATTGGTTCACAAAAAACATATAACAAAAAATTGGATTTTAATAAATTATTACAAAACAATATTTTAAGATCCAAATTAGAACATAAAAAATCAACTAAATGACAATAAAAGTATTACAGAACATAAAAGACAATTAATTCCTCCAAAAAATATTCTCCGAAAATATACAGGGGAAACTTTCATAAAAACAATTCCAAAGGAAATTATTTCTTCAAAATCATTTTTCATTTTACAACTACAATTAGAATTAAGTAGAGGCTTACATTTGTACTTTTCTAAATTGTTTGTGTCGGTTTTATAGGTAACAGGCGGTTGCTACATTAAAGTCCGATAACATTAAAGTACTTTAATGTAGCAGCCTTAAATATCTTTCAAATCTTTCAAATTTCCTTGTTTCAAACCAGATGTTTGAAAGATATTTTTTGGAGAACGGATGAAAAATCCGGCCGGCTGCGGCCGACCTCCTTAAATCAAAAAAATTTTTCTACACTAAAATTTTTTTTCTAACTTTCGAAATATAGAGTTTTTCTATGTTATATTAATTTATTTAGGAAATTTTTACTAATTTTTCTCCGTTTTTTCCCCTTAAATTCGTTTGCGATTTTATGTGGTTCTTTTTTTTGCTTTTTCAAAGGGTCCCCCCTTTGCTGTTTTTTTTTCTGCCGGCCGGCCGGATTTTTAATCCAAGTTTTGGAGTCTAAAATTGAAGGAATATTTTTCAAAATATTTTATTTAAACGATAAAATTATAAAGTAGTGAAAAATTTTTATTTAATAATCCCAAGGATTAATTCCAGTGCAAATTTGTTCAATGACATTTGCAACATTTTCAGGATATGTTGAAAAAGCTGCAGATGGATTTCCAGAAATTGCTTCCAAATGAGAAACTGGAGTATCATAAAATCCAATTGAAAAAACTTGGACACCAGAAGCTTTTAGTTGACTTGAAATTTGTGTGACATTACTTGTATCTGCTCCGGTAATAACAATCATAGCATTTTGTACATTTTGTCGATCATCACTACCTCCAAATAATCTTTCACCAAATCCTGCATCATTATCACCTTCAAGAGTTGCTTTCATGTTTAGTGCAATATCATTTATTCCACCATCATATGGCATACTACGTACAGCTGATCGAAGACCAAGTGTTGTTGGAATTCTTTGCCTGCAATTTTGATAATATGTGCTTTGACAAGCTTTAAAATCAAAATATCGAAATGGTGTTGTTGGTTCACCAGGACCTTGTCCAGTTGAAAGAACAATTCCGATGCGGGCTGTCTAAAAAAAACTACAAAAATATGCAAGTTTTGTGTGTTTAAACATACATCATTTTCCAATTTAATTTTATTTCGAGAGATGGCATTAAGTAATTGAGATTTTATTACTGTAAATCGATCAGATGTCATAGTATCTGATGCATCAATAACAAAAACAAGATCCATTGCACTTGAGCAATTTAATGGTGTAAATGGTGGAGGTTGAGTTGTAGTAGTTGGAGAAGGAGCGGGTGTTGTTGTGGTGGTTGTTGTAGTAGTTGTTGACGTAGTCGTAGCACGTTTTTCAAAAAGTGGTGCAAAATGTTGTTCTCGACCATTCCAGTCACAAAAACTAATATCCCTTTCAAATCGGAAAAATCCATTCTCTCCCCAATAATTACCCCAACTATTCTTAGCAATCCAATATTTTTTACCATTTTCTACACCATATCCAATAATCACAACAGAATGACCACCATTAGCTTGAGACATACATTCATTCTGTGTAAGACTAAAAATTCCACTAACATAATATTGAAGTGAATAAGGAAAGATAAAGTCTAAATGGAAGTATAAATAAATGAAACATATTTTTTTGAAACTTTTACCAAAAACTATAGGTCCTTTATTAAAAACAAAATCTTTTACAGCAGTTTCATTTTTTGGCCAAAAACCAATAGTGTCTTCAATTTTAATTTTTTCTCCAGTCATATTTGATTGGCATGTTCCACCCCATCCAATATACGGATAATTAGTACGGGAATGAATTCCATTATAATAAATGTAGTATAATGCCCCATGTGCCCAACCACCATTACATCCATTACTATTTGTTTCACAATCAACAAGCTCTTGTTCTGAAAGTCCTACCATTGTTCCATTATGTGTAATTGCATAATGAGCTTCAACGGCTGCAATATCAGAAAAAGCCCAACAACTTCCACAACTACCTTAAACATGGATTAAAGTAGCAAATTAAATAAAAAAAATTCAAACCTTGATCCTTAATTGATGAAATAACATTTTGTGATCTCCAATCAAAGCTATCTGGAGAAACATCTCGACGAACTCGTCGATGCTCATTTTTCCACCATTCCCCAGGATTATAAATATCTTCATTGTTTGCATTTCTAACAATGTCTTTTGGTTTGATATCTTTAGAAAGTAATCGCTGCTTAAACTCTTCAGGACTTATTGCAGTAAATGCATTGATTCCAAATTGTGCTCCAGTATTTTTAGCATTGAGGGCCCGAATTTTTTCCAAATTTTTTGAAAATATTTGGAATCGTTGATTTCTTTCAGCAGTATTTGAAAATTTTGTTTTAAAACTAAAATAGCGTAAAGCGATTAATACAGACATATTATTAACCCTCTTATTGCATCACTTTTATGCAAGTATAATATTAAATTAATGTTCACAGCTATCAACTTCAAAAACTTTTTCGACAAAATTTTTTAAGTTTTTACCGTGTCATAAACTTTGAATACACCCTTTTTTTGACGTTTCTTAAGTCTTACTTGTTTTGAAATTCTTGAAATAAAACATCATCAGGTTTGTCCAAGGAAATCCTTGGAAATGATAATTTCTCAGCAAAAACACATTGACAAAAAAGGACAAAGATGAAACATTTTAGAAGACCCTCCATTCTTTAACAAAGCAATGTTGCCAAATTTATAAATTTCACATGAATTTTGACTTCCTTTTATACCCTCCAAAATTGTTTACCATTTGCATAAAAACTGTAGGACATGTGGGAAATGTTTAAAAAACAAAACCAGTTTATTGCATTAAATGATAATCTTTTTGTAAAATTTTGTATGTATTTATGCAAAAATAATACAGTTTTTCGTTTTTTCCTTCCAATTTGTGGGGGTTAATCTTTTAAACAATTTAAAACCTTGTGGCTTTTTAATTGAAAAATAATGTATTAAACGTGGATGTAAATAGCTCGCATCAAAAATGTTCCATTTTTTGCCATTTTTTCAGTTGTGTTTTTACTGAGAAATCGAATTTTAACCTAAATTGTAAGTCTTAGAACACTAAAAATAAATACAACAAGCAAGAAAAAATTTTTAAATATCTTTAGTTCTTGCAGTAGAATTCTTTCAGTTAAAACTGATAAGCATTTTCAAAAATTTTTTAACTTTTATCATAGTTTTAAAAAAAATGAAAATTGTCTGATTTTCAACAAAAAAATTTTAAAAAATTCTGTACATTTTTTGATGAATCATGTTTGAAAAAATCATTACTTAAAGGAAACGAAATATAAAAATTTTTTATTGTATTAAATTTTGTTTCAACAATGTTTTTTTTTTCGTTTTTGTTTCTGCTTATCTTTGCTTTTGGAAAAAAAAGAAAAAAAAAAAAAGAAAAATTGAAAAATTGTGGCTTTGGAAAAAATAAAAAATCAGATATGCATTAATTAAAAAAATAATAACCCAGAAACGTTACTAACATTTATTTGAACAATAAAAATCATTTTTATTGATTTTTGCGTTTTTATCAGTGAATTTTTACAGACAAGCTGAAGTCATTTGTTTTATTTTTTGTTGGAAAACAATGTTTTTTGTTTTCACAAAAAAATTTTTGCTGGTGTTGAATCTTTCAGTAGTTTTTTCAAAATCAAACTTTGAAAAATTTGCTGTTACACTTAAAAAAGTACGCGGGAAAAACTTCGAATTTCTTTAAAAAATGCCGACTGGGAACATTATTTATCGCATCCTAAGATTAAACCTGACAATGATAAACAAGTTTAGTTAAACTGTTTTTTCGAGAACGCAACATTTTTCTCGAAGAAACAGTTTCGAGTTTTTGTTTTTCATGACTTATGACTTTCCACATTCGAATAAACAGAGTATGTTATCAAGGTGTTAAAAANAAGTTTATAATCATCTTAAAAATATTTTTTCTTTGAAAAATGCAGAACACCATCACCTTGTTAATCAATGAAATAAAGCTTTTATGCAACATTCAAAAAAAAGTTTTAAATAAGCACCATTTTTATTGAAAAAATGTCAAAATGTTGATGATAAAATTTATTTTTTTAATATTTTTTGTTTTTCTGAATCAAAATATCCATTATATTACTGTATGCCAGGAAATGTAACAAATATTTACCTAAATCCAAATGAAATCACATTTTTGGAAACCCATAATTTTCCAAATGTTGCCGGCTATTTGAATGAAAGTTCAAAAGAATACTGTAACATGACTTTTTATATTGAACCTACTTCAAGGGTATATTTTTGAATTCAAGGGATACTGATCTCATATGAGTGATCTGTAAAAATTTTTAGAACAAAACGTTTGCTTTTCTGGTAACAAATCCACTTGAGCTTGATACTTTTACTGTACAATATAATCAAACAATGTTTTCATGGAGTAATTACAACGAACGTAATTATCTTAGATATCCATATGAATTTCAAGGTTTTGTTATCCATGATGTATGGAATCAAGATTATTGTTTCTTAGAATCTGTAAGCAAAGATTCTCCCTTCCTTTTTGAAAATGAATCACAAATTTTATATATTCGTTCAAGCTATTTTGAAATCGGACGCCGAGATCGTTCATGTAAATGGAAGTTTTCAGCTCCAGATGGTTATGGATTTAAAATAGTTGTTGCAGAGTTATATCTTAATTCTGATATTTTGTTAGCTGTGACAAATAGTACAAATTATTACATTGTTAAGTATGTTGAAACGATTTTGGCAACCTTTAAAATTGTTTTAGTCAAAGATCAGCAAAGATAAATAAAATATATTACAATGACGACCAGCATCTTTTCATTTATTTATCCCATAGTAATATGAGTTATTTTCCCTCAAGAATAGAATTTGGAGCTTATATAACAATTGTAAAAACAAAATTTAAAATTGTTGATGCAAAATGTACAGCAACTGGTGGTGATATCAATGTCTGGACAAATATTAATTATTTAAATCCAAATGGATATCCAAATAATGCATTGTGTTTATATGAAATAGCAGTTCCTAAAAATACTTTTATTTCAGCTTTAAGGACAGATGAATTTCAAGAGGAAATTAATGCTGATACTACCACTTATTATGATGAATACAGTGAAACCTGGCATGATTGGAGTGATGATGATTTAAAGGGTGGACAAGTGTTTCTTCCATATTCAAATGGCACAACTAGAAAGATAAAATGGAAATTTAGCAGTGATGGAAGCGTTAGAAATGGAGGATTCAGAATAGAATTTAATAAAATTTGTACGTGATCAGGATGGTGTTCCCATCGAAAATCCTTTGATCTTTTGCAACTTGCGGCAAGATATCAAAGGCAGGCCTTATCAGAAATGAACAAGCAACCTTTGAATCTATTGATGTTTTTCCACGGTTGACAAAAGATCAAAGGTGTCCCCTTCCGCCTTAAAACAGAAGAAGTCTACCCCAAATTCAGTCATGTCTACGGCCCTGACTTTAAAAGACATTTTGAAATTCTTTAAGTTCATTTTCGTCATATCAAACTTTAATATACTTTTTTTATCATTAAAGGTTTTGTATTTTAGACTGTTTTTGTGGTCCCTCAGTTTGGCACGTTCCATGTAATGGCACTTTAGATTTGACTCTAACAAATACAACTGATAATAACTGGAGGTATTGTGGAAACTTAAAATGTAACTTTACTGTATTATAGTTATACATTTTTATTTCATTTATAAGTGTCCTTTTATAGATTCAATTAAACACCTCCTGCTTAAACAAATATATAAATGTTTTTGCGCGTTTAACAGACTCATCGTCGACAAACGACACCTTTCGACTTATATCTGATAACAATACCGTATTCTACATTAATCCATCCATCCGAGTTCTGAAACATTTTTCTGCCATACTAAATCCAAATGCTACAAATATTTTTGAAGCTTATACTACAAATGCTGATAAATCAATTCCACGATTATATGATATGGTGCTTTCGGCAAATATCAGTAATAAAAAGCTTAAAGAGGGTTCTGAGTCTCTGAAAAAAACACACACCGACATATCGATCGGTCATAAATGATGGGGAATGAAAAGTGCGCAAAAATTCATCCGTTAAATTGCTGTGAATGAATGACAAAAAAACGAACGTTTATTTCCAATCATTTATGACCGACAATTATGTCGTTGTGTGTTTTTTCTTCTGCCTTCGACAATTTCTTTGATATATGTTTTCATATAAAATTTTCCGATTTATAGAACCAAAATTCAAGCAAGCAATATTTCTTACAAAACAAAAATCATATTCCATAATTGATATCAACCATATTTCTGTGGGAGATGTCATTTCAGTTTTAATTGAAGATATTCCTGTGAGTTTTATCCTTTTGAGTTTTTCTGCGATTTTATCTCATTTCTTTATGAAAAGGAATTCGAAAATGCATTTATCGAAATGTATACTTCTCAAATTTATTTACCTTTATTTATACAATTTTATACTGACGAAACATTATTCCAAATGTTGGAATACGACAAAAATTGGTCTGTTTTTCTCTATGTTTGATCGGATTTAAACAATGCGAATAACTTTTACAGTTTTGAAAAAACTCACACTCAATGTTTTACAAATGTAAAAAAAGTTACTCTATATATATCTGGGTTACTCGATAAATTGCTGTTGTTTCACATTGCACCAAAAGGTCGATTATCCATTTACATTAAAAACGATTCGTAAAAACTTTTTTTATCAAAATTTTTTTTCAGAACTTGTTGGAAGCTGTTTATTACATCCAAATGTTTTTGTTGAAATGAATCCATATTTTGATGCCTCAAAATTTGTTGCCATCTCTGGCTTCAATGGCACATGTAAGACATTTTTTATCAATGATGGGAATCCTAAAAATTTTTATAAATGGCAAAAAATTTGGACATCCGTGAAAAAAAATAATGTAAAAGTTTTTACTGGAATAAAAAATGAAGCGTTGTTGTTTGAATTTAAGTTAGTTGTGCTTTTCTTTATTTTTATGTCTTTATTGAAATATTTTTGGAGTAAGGAAACTGCAGATAAATGGCAACAACTTTCTATACGATCTTGTTTTTATATTTTTGAAATTCCTGAAAATAGTAGCATAGAAATTGAAGTTAGTAGAGAAAATGAGAATTATGTGGAAATTCAATCATATGATCATCAATCTGTCATTCAAACACCATATTACTCAACAACTGATGAATTATTAATTTATTCATCTCAGAGTAAGATACATTTTTAAGAAATTTGAAATCAAATCAAAATGTTACAGATTGTTTTGCATATTATTCAATAAATTCGGATATATTTGTAACATTTAATATCACATATTTTAACATTTCATCATTTATGGAATTTCAATTTTTTTCCAACAATGAAATTTTGAAGTACAATCTTTTTCACTGTTGTCTTTTTTTCACCTTTTAAATGTTTAAAATTTAATTTTAGCATTAACAAAGTTGGAACTGTTGTAAGTCTTACAAATGCAAATGTCACACTTTGTTACACAAATACAACAAATATTAAAACATTAATTCCTCGTGATCCAGGAATTATAATTCATTTGAATACAATATTGAAGAATGAAGTAACAAAATTTGTTTCAACAACTTCTGCTAATATTTTTTCAACAACAAAAAGTATAATAGTTTCATCAACATCTGATATCACTGTTTTAAGTAATCAAAATTATAGCATTCTATTTATTACTGGATGCATTGCTTTTCTTTTATTACTCTTTGGATTATGCTTTTATCTCAAAAAATAAATTTTATTTTTATTTGTTCTTAATTATTTTAATTTTATGAGTGATTTTTTAACAAACAAAACACGGAACATGAAAAAAATTAGAAAAGTCCTTCCTAAAATGGAATTTGAGCCACATTTTTTAAACGCCAAATTTTACTTATCTCAAAAACGAAAGATTTTGTCAGAAAATGGAAAAAGATTGTCAAAGTTAAAAGCGTAAATTTCATAAGATAAAAAAGTTTACTCTTATTAAAATTACTTTTTTTTAGAAAGTTTTGGAAATGATTACTTTTATAGAAAAATGTTTTTAAAAAAACAAAAGTGTAAAAAAAATAGTTTTATTGATTTTCGTTTTTATTGATGTCTGTTTTGCAAATGATGGGAA
>CABFKP010005338.1:0-10711 GCA_901779475.1 Panagrolaimus davidi
AATTTTGATAAGTGCAGGTTAGGGCCGAGTGCAGGTTGGGAAGTGCAGGTTGGGGACTAGTGCAGGTTGGGAAGTGCAGGTTAGGGCCGAGTGCAGGTTGGGGAAAATGGAAAAAAGTGCAGGTTGGGAAAAGTGCAGGTTGGGTGTCGGTCAAAGAATTCAGGTGGTTACAAGCGTTTACTCCCGGAGAACTATGAAATGCTTAACAATACAATACCATTTCGCGACTATCTTGTTCCTGAATACTGTAAGGTTAACGATTGTAGTGTTTATGTTCTTGCAGTCGATTTTGGAATGACAAGGCTTCGCGCAGCTGTAAACAGAAGAAACAGAATAGAAACTGTGGCATTGGATAATAAAGGTCAAAAATTTCTTCCATCTTATGTAGCATATGATGAAAAGAACGTAAAATGTGGTCAAATTGTTATACACCGAATGCCATATTTTGCAGAATCAAGTGTTTATGATATTAAAAGAATTATTGGAAATAAATATGAAAACATTAAGATTGATAACGGATGGCCATTCAATATAGTACAAGATAATAATAATATTTTAATTAGAATTGTGACAAATAATGATTTTATTTTGAAAAATGCCATTGACATTGCGGCAGATTTATTTAAACATGTAAAAACACAAGCGGAAGACTTCCAAGGAAGAATTTTAACAGAAGTTATTTTAACAGTTCCGGAAGCATTTAATGATACCCAAAAAGAAGCAATTATTGATGCCGCAAGAAAGGCAAAATTGGAAACTATTCATTTGCTTCCAGAATCTGTTGCGGCCGCATTTGGTTATTTCATTAATGAACCAATTTCAAATGGCTCAATATTTTTATTATTCGATCTTGGAGGTAGTACTTTGGATGTCTGCATTTTTGGAAAACAAAGCAATAAACTACGTATTATATGTAGAGGGGGAGACTTATGCATTGGTGGCAGAAATTTTGATAATCTTTTAGTGAATTTTTTTGAAGAAAAACTTAAAAATGTTTATGGGATCGACGTCTCCAGTAGAAAAAAATATGAACTATCGTCGCAATGCCAAGCAATAAAAGAATGTTTATCAATGAAAGAAGCAGAAAATGATCACCCGATGTAACAACGCTGGCAAGAATAAGGTACGCGCCAGGGACGAAATGAATCAATTGGGGTACACTTTAAACTGCTACGTTTTTACCTTAACCTGGCAGGCTTTTACCTTAAGCAAACCTGAATTACCTTAACCTACTTTATTCGTGAACGAAAGGGAACGAATAAAGTAACTCGCGGACATTTAAGGTAAAAACCTGCCAGGTTAAGGTAAACCTTAATTGATTCTGGCGCGTACCTTATTCTTGCCAGCGTTGTTACATCGGGCAGTTAATCGAAACTTTTATTTGAAGCCGGAATTATTATCTGAAATTTTAGTTTATACGTGGAGGACTATAAATCTTCGCTTGAAGATATTATGATTTCAATTACACCAAACGAATTCGAAAGTATGGCAACTCCAATACTAGAAAAAATCGATGTTGTCATTAATGATGTTTTAAACAAATGCGGAATACATATTGACGAAATAAATCATGTTTTGCATGCTGGTGGTGCTTCTCGAATGCCAATGATAACAAAAATGCTTCAAAAAAAATTTCCAAATGCTGATCACAGATGCAATGCTCAGCTTGATGAATTAGTTGCTGTTGGAGCTGCTTATTACGCTTATTTTCTAAAATGCAGTAAGGCAAAGAAAATTAAAAAATGGTAAAGTAAATGTTAAGATTTGTAACACTTTTCGTGTCGTTTTTTAGGTTTCCGTTAAAACCGAACCAGAACCCATTTTTTGGAAAACTGCCAAGAACTCACATTTCAAATGCAAGCGACTTTTCTATATTTGTAAAAGTTGACACGGATAAAAATCTTGAATTAGATTTAGACAAACAAATCTATGCTTCACTTCAATTATCATATAGTGATAATTATGCCAAAGGAATCATTGCTGGTCTGCGCAGTATCTTTTAACAAAATTTTAAAAAAATTCCGATTACAGGTTACCAGGTCATTGAATGTGGAAATTTTAAAGAATTCAAACCACTTGTGGGATTATTCGATGGAAATTATGTTAAGCGTGCAAATGTTTACATCACAGTTTACAGTTTGCAAAAAAATAATAATAAAATAATAAAAATATGCGAAAACCTCAAAAAGAATGACAACAGAAGTATTATTATTACTCCAGAAAATACTTTTTGTGATGCTACCATGGGAACACTTTGGATTGGATCGAACGGTGTGAATTATGAGAAGTAGTACCGTACTTTCATCGTATTGTTTGTTAAAAATAGGTTGTTTATCATGTTTATGTTTCACACATTTATAAATCTGATTTCTCCACCTGCAAAAAAGGATTATAGTTCAACATCAATTTTATCGATTTTCAAAAAAAATCGATTCCGGAGGCGGATATTTGGGATATCGACACTATTAAGATTTAAACTTTACATTATTTTGATTTGTCTGAATGTTAGTTTTAAAAGTTTTCTCATTTCTACTGTTGATTCTAATTTTTAAAGTAATTTTTATTAACTGTGTTTTGAATTTCACGTAAACAACAACCAAAAGCAATTAAAAAAGCATATCAGCGTTTTAAAATTTTATTATGGTATTCATAATTTGCATCATTTAAAGTTGATTGTATTTCTCCATTTAATGAAGCATAGATACAAGGATTTTAACGTTTTTCTTCAAAATGGCATGAACCTGACGATCAGGGTATTTTTGTGTTGTTCTTTTGCCTGATTGTCAGGTTAATGCCATTTCAAAAAAACGTTAAAAATGGAAACTATATCAAATCTTTCGTTCGCTTTAAATTAAATTATGTTTTTATGCTACGAAAAAATATCAAATATATTTATTTAAAAAAGCATTTCTTTATTTAACAAATTAAAATTTCTTAAAATAAACTACAAAAAAATTATTCAACAATAACAGATTTTTGAATGTTAAAAACCCATAAAAAATTAGTTAGTAAAAAAATATAAACTTTGGTGAATAAAAATAATAATTTCAAAAAATTAATCTTCGTTTTAAAAAAACCCGTAATAAAAAAAATCGTAGTCATGAAATTTAACTACTTTCAATGGAAAAATGTGTCAGTGTTAGTAACAATAATAATAATAATGGTGATTAACCAAAATTTTGTTGTTGTTGTGGAATAATAATTCCTAAATATCTTGCAACAAAAACTCTTACAACTAAATTCAAATTTTCAATTGTATCATAATCCAGTGCTTTTTCATTATCAGCTGGAGTATGCCATACCGACAACTCCCAAACCATTTTTAAATGATTTTAGAATGGTTTGGGAGTATAAATAAACATATTCCAGCCCCTAAACTCAAAATCTGTCTCTACAGGACACCTAATGAGCCCGTGCGCCGGAGCGGAACAAAATCGTCCGTGGTGGGGGTTGTTGTTTTGATTTTAAAATCAGTTTGCGTGTCATCCTTGCCCAGGGGCCATGCTAATCTTCTCTGTAAAAAATAAAGGCATATTTTAATCACATTACAAACAAAAAAGGACGGCCAAATTTATTGAAAAAAGGTTAATAAATTCACACATTAATACCGAATAAAATTTTCACAAAAACAAATATTTAAATAAAAGATGAAACAAAAATAAAATGTAATTGTCGTAAAACTTTATAATAATTTTGTCATTTAAAAATTGTATCAAAAATTTGTTTAAAATTAGTGCTCGAATTGTTGTTGATTGTTTTGACAGTAAATTTAACCGCTTGATTGAACTTTGATTTTGGTCTTTGATTATTCCACTTTTTTTCGAAAGGATCGAATAATGCATCTGATTGATGGCTTTCTGATAACATTATCAACACATGTAAAACAACATTTGAGTTTGCATATTCTTGACGGGTAAGCTTCTTCTCAATGTCAACAAAAATTTTTTTACTTTTCGATAAATCATCGATCATTATATTATTACTAATTGCTTCAGCATCATATTTTGCAAAGGAAATATCAGTAAACACTAAATATTTGGTAAGATTTTTTGGATCAAGTTTTAAGTATTTTTTTCCGTCATAATAAAATGTTGCAACATATTGAATTTTGGCATCTTTTCGAGGAATAACTGTTACACCAACATAACAATCTTTTTCGTATCTTCGCATAAATTTTAAGCCATTTTGTGTGATAACTTGCAATTTGAATTTTCCGGGATTTTCAAAAAAGGTATTCATTTGCTCGTAATAATGATGCAAGCTGTTGCAAATTTCACCATGCTTTATCCAGTGATGAAGGCCTTTTAATTCATTTGTAAATATATACTTCCAATTACTTTGTTGTTGAGCTTCAATTAAATGGAGTTGTTCATGAACCATTTTAAATAAAATTTCGTATTCTTTATCATTTTTAAGCAAATCCTTTGCAACTTTTGAGGTTTGTTTTACTACTTTTTTATTGATAACATTCTTGCCCCTACAGTATTCATTTATCACTTCGACAACAGAAGAAAAATCAAACAAATTTCTGCATTTAAATTTTTCATTTAATTCTTTTGCCATTTTTAGAGCTAATAAAAACACTTCTTCTTTTACATCAAGTTCGCCATTAATATGTTTCAGTACTCCTTCTTTGAAAATATACTGGTCTTTAATTTTTAAGTTTTCGAGATTATTTAATTTTGCTACATCAATGCTCGGCCAAAATTTTTCAACAATTGAGATATTATTCAAAAATATTTGACGTATTTTCATTAATAAATATTCCCGTACATATGTAAACTCTAAACGCTCATCATTTGCCGTTTTTGATAGAGTGCTGTTTTTTGCAAAGTAATCATCAATAAATGTTTTTTCTCTTTCTTCATCACTTTTGGTAGAATCAGAATAATTTTTTAATCCTTCAACAAATGAATGAATATTCTTTGAGTTGAAGAAAGCCATGGATGAGATAAAGATGCAATCATTAAATGCAAACAATTCTCGGTCGCGAATATATTCAATTTTAGCTGTAGGAAGTTGTTGTTTAACAACGTCACAGAAATTTTTACAGTACTCGTACAATTCTTCTGTAAAATTCTTGGGTGTCGATGGAATTATTGTTTCATTCCATTTTCCAAACATGAAAAAATTACTTTCTCCAAACGTTGCAACCACATTTTCACTAATTAATTGAATATGATTTGGATTCTTTAAAAATGTTTCAGGTTTTAACCAAATATTTTGGTTAAATAACAATGCACCATTTGAAGCAATACTATTTTGATCTTTCTTTAAGTTTTGGGCAATCTCTTTTGCTTCCATTATTTTGGTATTGTCAATATTGATGTTTGTTGTTTTATAAAATTCCAAATTATCATGTTTGCCATCTTCTTCACAAATAAGTTGCTCACCACTTTCATTTTTTATCAGTTGGATAAGAGATAAAATAGTTTTAAAGTCTTGTAATTTTAAAAGATGATCCATAGTTATTACAATTGTCCGATCAATTTCAATGTGCCCATTCAATTTAAGAAGCCATTTGAGGCCGCTGGCATTAAGATTGAAGAAAATATCCTTCACTTTATTAAAAGTACCATCAGAATCAGTTTTCCATGCATTCCATAACTTTGTAGGAAATGCTCGAAAATATTTACTTTTTATTACACGATCTGGAAAAAATTCCATTGATGGATTTATTATTCGTGCTAATTTTATAGCTTTTTTAATATGCTGTAATCCATTTATGCTTTTCATTTCTTTAACAAGTGGCTGCAATAAATTTTCGATATTCATGAAATTCTCAAGCAGTTTTTCTTCGATTTCAACAAATTTATACATTCCATTCAAATGTACTCTTCCATGTTTAAAATCAAGTAATATTTTTTCCATCTTTCTAGAATTACTTTGTAGCACCTGTGGCATCAACAATGATGTACAAGCTGCTTTCAAGCTTTCAATATCACATTCACTAAATAGATTCACGAAAGTGTTAAGTCTGGTTATGGCACAATCAAAATTCTTGGCGGTCATCAGAAATGATTCTGAGTAAGCCCATACAAAATTCCCAATCATTATTGCTCCATCAGAATTTAAAGTAATCAATAAATTCAACTTTGAGATTTTGAGCGTATGTTCAACTGCGTTAACAACCGCGGCTAATCTTCGTTTGTATAACTTGACGCAGCTTTTATTTATTAAATAACCTGCGCCTTCAAATCCCTTAATATTATACATTGATTGAAAAAATCCATTGGAATTGATAAAAAATTTCTTTGAGTTTTCCGAAAGACGAGCTGCTTTTTCTTCAGATATTTTAAATAAATATTTGTTGATATTGCTCAGTTTTTTACAGTCATTAATAGATATAAGTTGGCTGACACTAAGTTCTAGGTTATCAGAGATTAATGTTCCTACATATGAAATGCTGAACTGGCATTGATTTTCTTGTAATTGAAGAAGTCGTTTCATCAATTTTTTCGGCTTTTTTATTATCATACTTTGAGTAACGATATTAAGATTATTGAAAGATGCAAGTAAATCAGCTTTAATAAATACAAGATTCGGCTGTAACAATTTAATAATTTTTAAATAAATTTTTGCTTTGTTTCCAACTATTGAATATCCACCGTGTTGAGAAAACAAATTTTCTGCTTCGTTTTTCCAATTTTCCCAACAATTGTAGCCTTTATAAATGTTTTCAAATATTGATATATGTTGTTTAATGGCTTCCAGAAGCTTCACACGGTATCCATCTTTAATTAACAGAAAAGTGCTGGGTAACATTGTAATATATGTTTGAATCAATAATATCCCATTTTCTACAATACTAATTTTTGTTGTGCCTTGTGGAAATGCTTCAATAATTTTTGCACATTTTTCTAATTCATCTTTAATTGCATCATTTGTTGGACGACGACACGTTTTTTCCATAGCATTATCCCATTCTTCAATACTTATATCTGCGCTTACGCGGTTAAAAGAAGAAAACACAATGTAAAGCCCACATTCCACGTCAATTTCAGTCAACAATTCATAAAGCTTATTCATTTTCGGGATATTTGTTAAATTAAAAATTGCATGAGCTTCAAACGAACAGCAGTGCTCAACAACCAAGGCATTATCAAGCAGTGATGCATGGATTCCATATCTTTGAAGTTCTTTTAAAATTTTATGAGCTTTTTTTACATTTTCAACACTTTCTTCATAAAATAATACATTTGGAATGCTATGAAAACATTTAAAAAGGAAATATTCATCAGGTAAATTTTTTAATGCAGAATTAAGCATCCGCGCAATTTCAATAAAAATTGGTTGCAACACTTTTCGGGAATCCCAAAACTCTTTCGATTCTTTGTATTCTTCCTTGGCAAAAGTATCTGTTTGCTCAGTGCCAATACTAACAAGAGATTTGCACATTTTTTCGAAAACGGGGTCGGCGGATGTCCTACTTAATTTAATGATTGTGCCAATGAAAGATCTTTGATTTTCTATTGCCAATAAAATGCAAGGCTGGAATTTGAATTTTTCAATGAATAATATTGAGCCATCTTTTGCAATTTCAAATGAATCATTAATTGAAAGCATCGATTGAAATATAATAAATGCCTTTATGATATCACTTTTACAAATCATTGAACGCTTAAATCCGTCATTGTTGTCGTAAGAATAAAGTGGAGCGAAGAGAATGTCGCCTTTGAAATACCAAAAACACAAACCATTCTCATATTGCCATTTTGTAAAATAATTTACAATTTTTTGATAGGGATTTAAAATCCATTCATCCCGTTTCAAAAAAATTCTTTCATTTATTAATATGTTATCAGAATCATTTTTGCCCAATCGATATTCATTGCGTTCTGTAAATGTTAATCTTTGAAAATAGTCAGTAAATAAAATGAATGCATCATTAAAAGAATTAAAACTTTGATTCAATAATTTTAAAGCCTTTTGAAGGATATGACGAGTTTCAGAATTATTCCAACATCCTTTAAAACTTTTATCAATCATTGCCAATGGTAAACTATCAACAATTATCATAGATGATTCATAAAGCTCCCATTTACAATGGCTACAACGTGGAAAATATGTTACACGTTTAGGAAGATATATAAGTAATTCTTCTTCGTCATTCACTGGTATTTCAGTATGTCTATAATCAACAGGTTCCATATAGACTCCTCCTTCATCAACTGATAAATCACCAATTCTGTAGAAAGTAAACTTATTTTGCAAAATAAGAAAATTATTCAAAGCACTTGCAAAACTATCAACTGAATATATTTCAAGTAGTGCACTGTGATGAATGTCATAAAAATTGCCCAAACGAATAATGCGACCACTTCGTAAAATATTTATCGAAATATTTTTACGATAAAGTTTTTGCAGAAGATTTAAAAGATTAATCGGTTTTTTAAGTTCAATAAATCTGACAGGCACAATTTCAAGATACTCTCGTAATAAGTCTCCATCTGTCAAGCTGCTAATATATGGATACAACAGTTTTGCAATTTTAATAAAGGCACTTTGAAAATGTTGAAGGTAGAAGTTTGAATATGTTTGCCAATATCCAACTAAAGTCTTTTGTTTCATTGTTTCCATTTTGCAACAAATTGGTGCAATTTGAAAACATTCAAGATAATGTGCAGCAAGACAAAATAATTTTTCATTAACTTCATCATCATTAATAAACTCTATCAACAGTGATGGGGATATTTTAATGCATTGATTGATAGCGAGAACATTTTCAGTTGTAAACTGGATAGTAAAAGAACATTTTTGATGAAGTTCATCAAGTTTGTTTACAGTTTCGGAAGATAAAGAACTCTGGTGACAAACCCTATTGGATTTGATTTCATTTTTTTCAATGACAACTTTAATTTTCTTTCGAATATCATTAATGCAATCAATTAAATCAAATAAAAATTCCGGATTATTAAGTCCCATTAAATTTTCGTTTGATAGTATAATTACATCGTTTACAGTAAACTCTTTAGTTAATAAATTTCTTTTAGCTTCTAATATCTTATTAACAGTTAAATCAGAAATTGTAAAATCGTTTGCATTATTTTGATCAAGTTCAAACTTCAATCCGCGTTGTTGGCATCGTTTTAGCAAACAGTGATAAATAAAGTGATGACATCGCCCGTAATTAATGCAATCAAAAATATCTTTCTATGCAGTTGACATTTAATTGTAAAGCAATGCGAAATGGAAAAGTTTGATTCTAAAAATTTTTTTATTTTACATTTATTCAAAAGTCACGATTTTAAATCTGGCAGAGATCCAAAAACCAGACAGGGAGAAAGAGAGAAGAAAAGGAGAAGAATAAATAATTCGAAGATATTAAAGTTTAATAATTAAACTTTAATTATCACAGATTAAACGTTGTAAACAATGACATTATCAATGACAAGGACAATACTAAGTTCAAAGTACAAAAGCTATTAGTATTACAAAAATATGTATAAGACAAAAAGCTGTTGAAATCAGCGGGACAAATTTTATTCCCTAGAATTTTTAGTATTTCTGTCAACAAAAAAATGTCAACGAATAAGGAACAATTCATTTTTGCCTGATTGTAATTTTTGTGTTTAATTTCTTTTAATCTTTTTCGGGCTAAAATGCTGTTAAAAATAATTAACAGAGTTACTTAAAATCAATGATACATATTTAATGTAAACAAATAGTGCTTTTAAAATGTCTGTAATCTGTTAGTTGCATGTTTACTGATAAGAAGACGAATGGTTCATTTAAAGACAGCGAAACGGTGCTCCCTTTTTTCTTCTTAAAATTTTACCTTTCCTCTTCTTTTTTTTCTATTTTGTCTTAAGACAACGATTGGTTTTTTTGATACTTTACACATACATAATTGCAAATTTTATTCAACATTTAGTTTAATTTCAGCGTAAAAAACAATGAAATGTTTTAATTAATTTTGACGACTAAGTGCAGCAAAACTTGCACAGCTGTGTGATAAAAAACGAAAGAAACTTTAATGTAATTTTTTTTGTCATAAACCTGACAATCAGGGTCTTTTTCTATTATTCTTTTTGCCTGATTGTCAAGTTCATGCCGTTTCAAAAAAAATGTTAAAATAAGAAATCAACGAAAAAGAACAAATGATTTTTAAACTTTAAAAAAAGATTTAACGGAAATCAAATTTTAAAAACAGAAAAAAAAATTTTTTGATACACAATGGGTGACAAATTTCTGCTGCCGCTCATATAAAAAAGCGGAAATTTTCAGAATGACGTTTTCGGATTCTGAAAATGGATTCTGAAGCCTTCTGAATCCCGAAATATGATTTTTTCGTTGAACGATTTCTAAAATATGGGTCTGGGCCCCTCTATATGGGATATATCAAATCCATCCGAATTTTGGAATCATTTTTGTAGCTTTAATATTTCCGATGAGTAATCAAAAAAATTGTGCAGTGAATTAATTATATTTTTTTATCAATTTTATTTTTTTCCCAGTCATATCCTCTCTTTTAATGTATTTCTCAGTTTTGTTTTTACCAAAGATTTCGAACACTTTTTTTTTACATATAACGCGTGAAAAACTAAAACTATTTTGAAAGTTTCATTTCCAAAAAATGATCATCAAAAATTGGAAATTTCTGGCACTTATAGGCGTTTTTGCTCAATAAGTGTACTACAAAGCACCTATAAGTGTCAGAAATTTCCAATTTTTGATGATCATTTTTTGGAAATGAAACTTTCAAAATAGT
>CABFKP010005355.1:0-10710 GCA_901779475.1 Panagrolaimus davidi
TTTTTTATCCCAGTTTATTCTACACATGCTAAACTACAATTCTATGTTTTTTCAAGTCTTGAAATAATCTGTAACATATTATTTATAATTCCAGAAGTTGAGCATTTTTTTGATAAAAAAAAATTAAAAGCTTTTTTTATTATATCGACTAGTGCATTGTCCAAAAACGGTTCAAAAGTGTGGAAAACGCGTTGTAGGACCTAGTGCCACTCGCATACAACCACAACCAGCCTTTTTCCCATATTTCTGAAAAACAATGATAAGATTTTCTAGATTGAAGAATTTTGTTCCGCACGAAAATTTTTAACGATCAAAAAAATGGACACTGGAATCTGTGATTACATGTGTATATTATTTAAACTGGACCAAGGCATTCAAATCATTCAACTCCCCTATATTTGCTTTGCTTTATTAAGTTTAATAATATTTATTTCAATTTTTGGTGGAATTAAAGCAAATTATCGTTGGTTTATTTTGAATCAAGCAATTTGGGATCTTACAACTTCATATGATTATTACTGTAGCAACTATGTAAATACTCGAAAATGCTTTTATCTCGTTTATTTAAGCTATCCATCATGGAAAATTATTTTATTTTCAACTTTGATAAACGTTTTTAAATTAAATGTTTATTGCGCATTTTTTTTGTTAATATTGTCCAGATTTCTGTGTTTATATTTTGATCATATCTATGAAAAAATTACGAAAAAATTTCGAATTTTCTTTTTAATTTTGGTATTTAATTTGATTTTTATTTTTCCAACATTTTTGGTGGCAACTTCAGAAAATATTGTAAGCAGTAAAGGTATTCCGTGTACACAACTTTTGAGAAATGTTACGCTTGCGAGAGAATGCGCCGAAAAACTTCGCAATGATTGGGTCTTCAATTTTTTAAAAAATTTTTCTGTGACAATGAAAAAATTGGATCAAGCTAAAAATTTGGCGTGTATCCTTGGAGTTTTAATCCCCACATGTTTTATTATCAAAAAAGTCAGCAGTCAATTTAAATTTCAATTTAAAAATAATCGAAAAGATTTTTATGGTTCACTTCGAATTGCGGTTGTTTTAATGTTACAACTGATTTTTAATTCAATCATGCTTCTCATGGAATCCCTACAATCTATGGTTTTTGAGAATAACCCTGGTGATGGAATTAAATATTCATTTTCATCAGTTTTACAGGGCATTACTGATATCGTACACCTTCAAACATTTCGACAAATTCGTGTCTTTTTGGAATGTGTAATAACTTTAACAATTATGACCGGATATCGAGAAAGTTTATTCAATTTTTTCAAATGGATTTTTTATCGCTTCAAAAAGAAACCCGTTTCTCCAGTTGTTGCAAATCCCCGATCTTCTGGCATTCTTTTTGTTAACGAAAAATGAAATTTTTATATATTTTTTTGTATTTTTTGTGATTTTTTGTTTTTCTGAATTATAAAGTATTACATTTTGAAGTTGAAACGTACTTTAAATCTGCTATAATAAAATTTAGGTTCTATTTCATCATCTGAATAATAAAAAGAAATAGTTACGGTAAAATTTACTTTTTTTGCTCGGAAAGTTACTTCTGCGCATCCCTGAACACTGTTTTTATCATTTGAGGAATTAACTGCATAGAAAGTTCAAAAAATGCTGAAAAAACATTTGAGAAACTGCCAACAAAGAGATGTTTTGGGCATTATTATCTTTTTACACTTATTCTATCAAATTAAATTACCATTGAAGTACTCCTTAAAAGGCCCATTAAGGAATTTCTTTGGTTCACCAAAATCTTAATCTTTAGACAATCATCATTTGTGCCATTCTTATTTTATTATTTTGAGTTTATTTATATTTTATTAAAAAAAATGAAAGAAAGATATCATATTTGTAAAGACCGTTGTAATGGTTCCAAAAGATGGCTATGGATTAGATACATTGAAAGCGGAATCCTCATTGTTCTTTTAATTCATGTTCTTATCATATTGATAGTGAACTGTGTTGCGGCAGTCAAATTTTCAGTGGGAAAAGAACAAATTAAAACGACTCTTACGAATTTTTGTAGTTACCCCAATCAAACCACATATGCAAATTTTGTAACATTACATGAGCAAAANACATGAGCAAAACGACGAAGCTAAAAAAGTAAGCAAATTTTTGGAATCAGATTTAATTAGAATATTGTCCTTTTTTATGCAAAATTAAAAACTCACAAGGAAAATTTCCTTCTTAAAACCTCGAAATTTTCCCTGGAAAGATTTGCACTTAAAAACTCTAATCGTATGCTTTTTTTTAGACTTTAGAAAATTTTCAAATGTACAAATTTCTTAATAACTCTGCAGAAGAAGACCAGCAAGCATTCAACGTGATTATAAAAAAGTTCTTCAAAATCAACGAAAAATACAATTTTCAACAAAAAATTTGGGACAAATGTATCACCGAAAATTTCAGCAATTTTTTATCCATTATTAATCCAAAATTTGAAAAAATAATTTATTTCTGGATTTTTTCATATATTCCATGTTTTCTTTTATTCATTTTGTTCATTAGATTTGTTGTGATTGATCCTGAGCCAACAAAAGAACACAATTTAATGTTGTTATTTCTTTGTGTATTACCTCTCTTTATTTTATCTGTCTTTCCTATTCGTATTTGCTATATCCAATATGAAGAAATTGATCAAGTTAAAAATTCTCTTTATTAAATAAATTTTTTTCTAAAAAAAGTTTTTTTTGCTTCATTTCAAAAAAATGCTTTGACTTTTTTATCATTAAAATTTAATGACAGTCAACAAACGTAAAAACAGCATTATACCCCTTATCAGGCGTAGAAAGCGGCATGTGATAATTCAACTTTATCAAATTCATCTTCACTTGAGGCACCACGGATTAGTACTGTAATGCTAAAAAATGATTTTTTTTTATTTCAAATTTTTTCAAAAAAAAGTTCTTTAGTACAAAAAAATGATTTTTAAATTCAAATTGAAAGGTATCACTTTTTTGCTTTAAAAATTGCTTAACTTGTTCCTTGATAATCAACTTTCAAATTACATTTGCATATTGAATCATCTGATGAAGGAGGAGATGAAAACCATCGATCAGAAATGATGGCAATTTTATCTCTCAAAGTATTGTAATAAATGCCACAAAAATGGATGCTTCTCTTTCCGACCATTTTCTTTTAACGGTGAAATTTTTTGCAAAAAAAGAAGTGTTGAATTTATAGAATTATGTATCCACTTTAGGTCTTAAAATTATAAAAAGCAAATTTAATTGCAGTTAAAAATTTTTTTGTGTATTCGTTTTTGCTTTTAATAAATTTTCTTGATTTTTGTAATTGAAAAGTTGCACTTGTTTTTTAAGAAATAAACAGATACAATGAATGCAACAACTAATTCAAAAAATTAAACTAGTTTTTTTTGTAAAATTTCGATATGTACAAACAAATATTTTTTTAAGCTTGTTGAGATTTTTTAAAAAAATTTCGATATGTACAAATATTTTTTAAGCTTGAAAGAAGGAAATTACGATTTCAGCATTGTCAGTTCCTTCTTTCTTTGGGAAATCTTTAAGCGATTCACTTCGTCTTGCGCGCCAGTGATCGTGATGATGATCATCGTAGTGATGGTGATGATCATCATGATAATGGTCATAGTGATGATGGTGGTCATCATAATGATGATGATGATGGCAATCATCGTGGTGATGATGATGATCATTTCCAAATAATCCAAAAAGGAATCGCTTTTTACGATTGCTGTTTTCTAGCCTAAAAGAAGTCAAATCAAATTTAAAATTTTTGGAAAAGTCAAAACAAATAATTTGTTTGTGAGAGCTTTATATACAATGGTATCAAAACTCACTCTGTTGTATCCCTTTTTGCATAGCAGTGATCGTCGTAGTGATGATGATGATGATCGTCATGATAGTGGTCATCGTGATGGTGATGATCGTTTCCAAATAATCCAAACAAGAATCTTTTTACGCGATTTTCAGTTCTGCAAAAAAACGGTTTTTTAGTTTTCGATTAACAAAAAACGATAGCTTACGGAGCTGATAAAACTTCAGTTTTTGACATGCCTGCAGAAGCATCTCTTTTAGCAAGCCAATGTCCGTGATGCTCATCATGGTGATGATGGTGATCGTCATGATGATCGTCATAATGGTGATGGTCATCGTGGTGATGGTCATCGTGATGATGATGGTGGTCATTCCCGAAGAGACCGAATAAAAATCTTTTTTCACGATTTTCGTGGCTTAATCTGAAAAATAACAGTTTTATCACAAAAATTGATAAGAAATTAGATAATGATAAAAATTATGATAGCGATATCTAATCAAAATCCGATTTATATAAAAATGCAAAAACTTACGGTACTGTTAAAGTTGCAACCGAAAATGCAATGCAACCAAAAAATATTATCACAGAAATAGTTCTCATTTTTTACTGATAAAAATTTAAAAAAAATTGTTGATTACCTTTTTCTTACAATTTTAATTTACTTTTATATACTTTCACTTTTCTCAAATTTGTTATTTATTTATGACTAATTATTTTTGTATCCAGTTTGTTTCATCAAAAAAAGAAGGTTATTTGTAAAAATAAGAAAATGGAAAGTTTTTGTTATCAGCTGATAAGTAAATTTTAAGGTATCAAAGATGTAGTTGTTGTCATTCCATTCTCAGGTGTATTTGTATTTTTTTAAAAGGGGTTTTAAGACAATTAAAGTTGTGATTGATCAAAGGAAAATAAAAATTGGCCAAAAATACTTTTTATTTCTTCTTTCAATTCAAAAAATAAACAAAAAAAGTTAAAATAGAAATTGTTCCATTAAGATTTTTTATCAGTGAAACTTGTTTATGAACCTTTTCATGAAAAGGGACAAAGGTTACAGCTTATTCTGTTTTAAATAATTTAGTTTGCTTTCTGATTTTCAAAAATTTTGTCACTTCGGAGTGATGTCCTTGAAAAAATACTTGTACTGTCTCGTTTCTGTATCCTACTTCAGCTTTATATTTTCGATAAAAACACGTTTCAACGAATACTTATGCAAACACATTTCGATCAGTGATGTGCGGAAGTAACTTTTTTCAATCGAAAGCGGAACGGAATAAAATTTGTTTATGGAAGAGGAAGCGGAAGTAAAACAAAGTAGCGGAATTCCGCAATTTACAGAAGCGGAATTTTTTTTAAATTTTTATTAAATTTGAACGAAAGAACAAAAAAAACGCTTTTTGGAGCGCATTTTTTTTACTTTCCGTTTTCGCTATAAAAAACTTGCAATTCTGTTGCAAAAAGAAGAAACAAATTTACTGAATTCCTCCGCTTTTTTCACGGAAGCGGAAGTAAAAAAAGTGGCGGAATCTGAATTCGCCATTTACGGAAGCGGAATTCCGCACATCCCTGATTCTTCAATAGTTTCAACAAAAATTAGTTCTCCACTTATTTTTTTTGATATTTGAGCAGAATACATTATGGTCACTGCTTGTTGTTTAAATTCAAGATAAGTTGAATCAAAAGAGAGCTGACAAAAAAATGTTGCAAAAAAGCAAATAATTTTTGATTAACTCATGCTTTTTCTTTGTCAACAAACAAAAATTGCTTGATGCAGTCAATAATAAACGTCATCCTTTTTTTTTGAGTAATTAAAAATGTGCTGCTCGACTACCAAAAATTGAAATTTTTTGGTAGATCGTCTCTTAAATTAATGTCCTTTGATTCAACATCTTGAATTTAAAAATAAAGTTTTAGTTATCACAATTCGAATAAAAGCATTTTGTTTATATTATCTTTTAATTTACATATCAACGCTTTAAATCAAATATTCAAACGACTTCTTTTATATGAAAAAAAATCAATAACAGTGAAACTATACATTTTATTGCTTTATAAAAAATGCATTTCTCACAACTAAAAACTGATGTATTTGTTTTTCCGTTTGCTGAAAGAAAAGCTCTTTTTTTCTTTTTTAAAAATTTTTTTCGCAAATGTCTTTTTCTTATTTAATGAATTTGTAAAAATATTTGAATATTGTATAGTTTCTTTCGCTTGTTTTTTCTAAAATTTTAATCAAACATTTATAAATTGTGAAAAAATAATGCAACGAAAAAAAGATAAGGAGTCCCTAATTATTGAACGTTTTGGGACATTAATAATTTGAAAAAAAAAATTATTTAATAAATCACAAAAATATGAATAAGTTGTTTTTGTTGTTTACATTTATGAAAAAGCGGTTAACACTTTCTTGCAAAAGAAGAAAGGTATTTATACGCAAAATATGTTCCACTAAAAAAATTTGGGTTTTTTCTTAATTTTTGAACATTTTACTATTTTTGTAAATTTATATAATTTTATTGAAAAATAATAGATATTTTTTCATTTTTTAAATTAATGTCCTTTGATTTAACATTGTGAATTTAAAAATAAAGTTGTTGTTATCTTCATTCGAATAAAAACATTTTATTTATATTTGTCTTCTAATTTGCATATCAATCCTTTAAACCAAATATTCAAACGACATCTTTTATATGAAAAAAAAAACTAATAAAAGCGAAATTATTTATTTTTATTGCCAAAAAAACTTTTTTTCACAACTTTTTTCTGCCCATATCAAACTCTTCTTTCTCAGATTTCGTTTTTTTTCAAATGCGTATTTGTCTACGATGTTTCGAAACATTAACTTTTAAAAAGTCTATATTCAATTTTTTTTTATGGCACTGCAGCAATGTGAAAAACAAAAGAGGCTGGACATGTAACATCTGCGTGTGGAAAAAATTTATTTTTTAGCAAATATCAACTTTTCTTTTAGAAATCTTCAATTTTCTTTGTGTTATTAATTTTTAATTTTTCTGTTGGAATATTTTAAAAATTTTATCAGTTTTTTAATTTATTAAAGAGAAATATGAAGTAAAGTACTGGTAATCAAACTTTTTTCACAGCAACTTCTTGAAAAGGCCATTTGTAATTTAAAAAAAATATATTAACATCGTCCAAAAAAAAAATATGTGGCCAAAATTGCATTTGGTATTTAACTAAAACTAAAATAAAAAAAAATAGTTAAAAAAAAAATTAAAAAAAAAGCTTTCTTAAAGGTTGTTTATATTTCTGTCAAATTGAATTTTTTCGTTTCTCTCTGATTCGTCTATTTTTTGGCAGATGTATTTATCTTTGAAACATATGTCTATTTTTGCACTTGCCGAAAGAAAAGTAAACGACATAAAAGTACATTTAACATACGCGTCTCTTGAAAGACTTTTTGACAAATATTTTCTCTCTTTTTTATGGTGATATAACTTTTACGAAAAGTACATCATGTTTGAATATTTTGAAATTTATTTTGCTTGTTTTTTTAATTAAAATGTTAAAAGTATGAGTCATAAATTAATAACAAAATGGTTTCATCTATCATGAATGCATGATTTGCGTGTATACATTTATAATTTGAAAGAAAGATATATAAATCACTAAAATTTTAAGAGTCGTTTTTATTCTATATACATATGCGAAAAAGTAGTTGCTTATTTATGAACGTTGTTAATACATAAGTGATGCAAAAATGTTGCCGCCTTTTTTGTTACATCATTTTGTTGCGAAGGAAGAAAGATATTTTTAAAAAATGTTTGGATAAAAGTGAATTTTTCATAAAAATATAAATTTTGTCTCCTTTTTTTGAATATTTTACTGTTTTTGTAATTTTATGTCGGAATAATTGCGGCTTTTATTAAAAAACAATATAACTTGAAAAATATAAACTTTTTGGAAAAAATACTGTCACCGCCAGTAAAGCCTGGTCCGTTAAATATTAAGAACTAGATTTTTTTATGCAATTTTTTCTATTTATTTATGTTTTTTGTGAAACATGTTTGTTATTTTGAATAAAATACTTTAACGGTTAAAACCTATATTTTTATTTGATTTTTAAAAAACAGGTTTTATAACAAAGTTCAAAAGAGCAGATAAATCGATTGATATTTTTATCATCCATTTTTTATCAAATATCTTGAGGTTTCTCTATTGATGTGGTAGTTGCAGCAGCAAATAATTGTTTTGACAATTCACAAACAAATGGTTTAGACTCATAAATACTATGTGAACTCCAATATCCATCAATCCAAGATAAAGCAGCACCTTTTTCCATTCCAGCATATGGTTGATCATTTCTCCAATCTGAATAATTCAAATATGTTCCATCTACCCAAATCCAAACAGCATCCCATCCAACTGTCTTTGCACCAATCCAAAAATCTGTCGAATTATTGTTGATTTTTCGAAACTGTTTCAAAGCATATTCTAAAATTTTTAAGTTAAAATCATATTATCGATAAAAAAACAAAAAAATTACCTGTTAAAATTGCATTGTAAAATGCATCATGAATTGAAACCAAATTTCCTTGAATTTCTGTACAAGAAAATTCTGCACTTGAAAAGTCTAAAGCAGTTGAATTAAAGAATAAACAATGATCTTTCCATGAAAAACTTTCAGTTGGACATGTATTACTACTAAATACAAATAGTGCAGAATAAAAAAGAACAAAAAGTTGAATAAACATATTCTGTTTTTGATCACAAGCAAAATGCAGTGAGCCATTGTTTTTTTTAACCTTTCTTTTTTGATAGATAAGAAAAGAATAAAGTTCGATATTCCGTCACCCTTATTTTTCAAGAAGACAATAGCTTGAATGGAAAAATGAGAAAAATCATCATTTTTTTATCATTTTCTCATAAAAAAATGACGATTAAAATGAACACAAGAAAAGTGACGCAATGGAGAAATACTGTGATAAATAAATAGTTACACGCTTGCACAAAATCTTTTGTATGTAAAAATTATTATTTCATAGATAAAAATTGAATTTGTTTAAAAAATTGTAAAACATAAAAAAAAACCTTTTTCAGTAATTATGCGATTTTTTTTGCCAAGGAATTAATTATTGCATGCTGCCGATTAACTTTGTCGTTTATTACCGAAAATTTAAATGTACCAAAAATATAGAAAAACTTTGCGGTGAATTAACATTTATTAATTAATTAACAAAATGTGCTTGTAAGCGTTAATCAACTTTTTTTAAATAAATATTAAATGCTAAAAACCAATCTTTAAAAATATTATTTTTTATCAGGGGGTAGTTCAAAATATTTTTTTTTAAATATTTTTGTTATTACTAAACAATAACTATATTCTTCATTTTTCATTAATGTTTCATCACTTAATCGATTAATTTCGTAAATTTGTCAGTTAAATTGTAGATAAAAAACCATTTTATTTTCATAATTAAAATATAAAAGCTCTAAACAAAATATTCAAAACACATTATTTCAACGAAAAATGTCCAAAATGGCAAAATTATTTTTTCCTGAAGAAATAAAAAAATAAAAGAACTTCGCACGGCCATTAAAATTTCGAAATAATTTCTTTGTTTTTCCAATAGCGACTGAAGGTTTTTTCTCATGTGTTAATAGTTTTTGTTTATCTTTTTGAAATGCGCATTTGTCTACGATGTTTCAAAATATCGACTTTCAAAAAGTCTATATTTAACTATGAAATGTTGTAAAAAAGACCAAAGACATTTGACATATGTGCTAAAGAAAGGCTTTTTTGGCAAATGTCATTTTTTTTCTAAAAGGCATCAAAATTTTTTAATTTTTTTTATTCTATTGGAATATTTTAAATTATTTAAATATACATTTAAATATTTTTTTACTTTTTAAAACACCGTAGTCATAATATTTTTGATCAACTTTTATGATAAAAACCGTATTAATATTTGTCCCGGGAACATTTTAAAATAGAATATATTAATGTTGTACCAAAAATGTTTAAAAAATTTGAAAAAAAATTCTCTTTAAAGTTTAAATTTTATTAGGAAATGCGTCAGATTACTTAGAAATTTTGGACACAAAAAAATCATCTGTTGTGAAATGAAGTTTGTTCATTTTAAAATATTGTGATGATTTTTAAAATGATTTTACTTTTACATTAGCATTGAATAACTAAATAAATTTTAAAATATTTGTGAAAATGGTATCATTTTTTTAAATTTTATTTAGTTGGCATCTCCTAATTTTATGGAAATAAATTAAAAAAGAACGTAATCCCGATATTTTGCAGGTTGCTTTCTTTAATTTGAAAAAAGCAGATTTTGATAATTTGATATTTCAAATGCAACAAAATGTTCAAACAAAATGTCTCACAAGTTATATTTGTTGGAAGCAAATTTTTTTTATTTCAAAATATTTGTTAGAAACACAATTTTTTATGCTGTGAGCGAAAAATCTTCTTTATTTTTAAATACAAAAACACATCGTGCTGTCTCATCGATTTGTACAAAATGTAGAGACAGAATTTTTTTATCTGACCTGGTGAAAATTTTCTTGCTTTCCAGCCGATCATTTTTAAAGCGCAAAAAACAGCACGCTATGTACAAATACAACGGTGCCTTTTTATTTTTTAGAAAACCATAAAACAAGTTTTTGAATATTTGAATCTTTTTTGAAAAGATGTGAAAGATATAATTACCTAGGCTAGTGTTTTTTCAACAATGTATTTTTGAAATTACTGAATAAAGGACGAGGTATCATTCTATCCCCATTATAAAATATTTAATAATAAATTTTGATTTCAAGAAATAATTATTTTGGAAGATTGTTTTATCCTATATTCAACATTATGTTTTATTTTAAACTAATTTCACCACATATAAAAATTTTTTGTATTGATTTTTCTGC
>CABFKP010005372.1:0-10704 GCA_901779475.1 Panagrolaimus davidi
AAAAAGAAATAGCATACCAAAACTGGAGAGCTAAAAATCGGCATTTTTAATCAATAATTAATTATTTTTCTTCAGCCATCATCATAAAAAGCTGGAAAAAAGATTGTACTTAAAAAAAATGCTTAAAACGTTAACAAAACAACTCCACAATCGCAAATTGCTCAATTGTAAAAATCAGACTGCCCAAGGTAAAATCCTTTTTCAGCTTTGGTAATAGTATTAGGGTTCATTTAAATTGCATTGAAGCTCTTACCAAAAGTAAGTGATAGATCAGATTAAAGAATATTGACACACCTAAACTTAAAATCATTAAGCAAATTTTAGCATAAAAACCATGAAGGATTTTTCTCAAGATTAAATGACACAAAGAAAAGACCTATAAATTCCAACCGAGATGCCGCGTTTTTCTAGTCGCGGTTTTTCAGAGGAACAACACTGCATTTTTCAGCTTTAAAGGGGAAAAAAGAAGATAATGCGCAGACGACAAATATCTGTGTTTTTGGGAGTAAGCAAGAAAATAAGGTGGATTTTGTTTCAAATCGTTCATACACTGCTTTCATTTCTAAACTGGTTAAATGCTAAAAAAACAATTATTTTTAACTTTGCATTTTTATGAATTTTAAATGTTTCTTTTGTTTTAGATTTGGATTTGATATTTATACGACCGTTAGGGCTCGTGCTCCTTCTGAAATAGAAGTACCCCCTCCCCCATAAATTTCTAGTGACTTCCTTGGTGTTAAAAATAAACATTACGATAATAAGTTTTTCAAATCCATTTTGTTAAAAAATTGTGATAGTTCACCTGAAAATATACTTTTTTTCGACTTTACCTATCAAGGTTTTATCAGTGTTTTAAAAGCATTATATGTTGAAATTTTAATTCATTTGAATTTACAAATTTTTCTCATTTAAGTAAAAAAGTAATTTAATAAAACTATTGATTTTGCCTCATTTTCAGCTGAGCAGAAATAATTTGTTGGGATTGCTTTTGTGAAGAAAAGACATTTATTTTAGTGACATTATTTGTTCAATATTTTGCAATCTCTTTGACAACTCATATGCTAAAAAATATGTATTTTTCTGCACAATATTTATCTTCTACATTAAAAAGGAAAAAATAAAAAATTTCATTTGGATGATTTTTCTTTCCTGCTTTCATAATCACATATGGTCCAATTTTTAGATTTCTAACAAAATCTTTTAAAAAGTTTTTGTTTTGTTTCGTATCTTCTGAATGATTTATAAGTGCAGTTATTTGACAAATAGAGGGAAACGTTTTATAATTCACTAAAAAAAGAACGTATTTTTCGAGAAAAAAATTCTTCACAAACCGATTGCATCTTGTAAAATTTCAACACCATTTACATTCACTAATAGAAAATCAATTTTATTGTAAAAAAAATGATGAAGAAATAAATATTTTAACGGATTTGCTGCTAAAAACTTTATCTTGGAAAAATTTGAAAAAATGTATTTAAGTATTTATCTATTTTTTTCAGTAAACGTTTTCGAAAAGTTTACTTTTATACTGTGACAGTGTAATATGTTTATTTTTAAATATTTTATTTTTTCTTGAAAAAAATTAGTACCTAGTTGATAGCTGTTAATATCGTTTTCTGCTAAAACAACTGGGGCGTTCAATAAATTTTTATAATCCTTTAAAACTATTTGAGAAGAATTAATACCGATTCCAAAGAATATACAATTAGGATACATTAGAGAAATGCGTTCTTCCATAGAAATATCTTCTTGTAAACCAAATGTTAGAACTCTGCAATCAATGAGTTCGTCCTCTGTCATAATTATCTCTTTTTTTCCAAAATGTGCATTTATTGTTTCAATGTAGAGTAATTCTCTAAGTATCGAAGAGCAATGCTAAAATATAGGATGTGTATAAGACATAAATATTTATTTATTGTTCAATCTCTTGTGTTTATTATTGTTTTAAGCGTAGGTTTTTTAATGGACAAGAAACACATGAGACGAAAAATTTGACGGTCAAGCAATATGTAAGTTTTTTTCACTATGGTAATAAGAAAGAGAGTAATCATGGTGTTAAAATATACGAAATTGTGTATTTTTTGTAACATTTTATAATCGTTCAACGAAAAAATCGTACTTTAGGATTTAGAATCCGGGTTCTGAAGCCAGAAAATTTTTTGAATCTCCAAAAAATAATTTCATCAGATTCCCCGTATTCGTTTACCCCAGACCCAACATTTTATAATCGGTGAAAGAAGAAATCGTATTTTGGATTCCGAATCCGAGATTCTGAAGTCTTAACCTAAATTTGAATCCCCGCCATATATTGTTTTGTAATCAGCATATTTTTTTACCCCAAATCCATTTTTAAAAAATCGTTTAACGAAAATATCATATTTTTGGATTGGAGTCAAAAAAACGTTTTTTGGAGTCAAAAAGAATGTTTTTTGGAGTCAAAAAAAGTTGGAGTCAAAAAAAATTTTTTTCATTTTTTGTGCTAAAATATTTTCGCTCAGAATATATCACTCAAAAGTTGCAACTAAATTTGCGTTTTAACTATATATTTATTCTATGAAATGCACCAGCAATTATCGAAATGCACCTATTTATTACGCTTTTTAAACTCCAAGAAGTTGGATTGGTTAGAATGTTTCAAATTTGTTTTTAGAATGCTAACGTCAAATTAATACACCTTTTTTTTAAATGTCAAATTATGCACATCAAAAATTTTCATACACAACGTGCTGTTTGTTGCGCTTAAAAAATGGTCTTCTGAAAGCCAGAACTTTTTCACCAAGTCAGATTAAAAAATTCTGTGTGTATCTGACCTGGTGAAAAAGTTTTGGCTTTCAGAAGACCATTTTTAAAGCACAACAAACAGCACGCTGCGTTTTTCATTTCTTAAAAAGTTTTAAAAATTTGGAAGCCACATTTTCACGAACTTACATTAACAGCTTTTTGTATCATAATAAATGTATCCTCAGTGTCTTCAAAATTGAATAACATTTGAGAATTACATTTTTTTGTTTGTAGTATATAATTATTTAATAATGAGAGATCAATCTTGTTCCTAATGTTTGAAATATGAACGGATATTATGACAAAAATTGAAAAAACAACTAAATTGAAACAGACACGAAAATTTAAGACATAAGCTTGTCCAAAATTAAACATAGCCAATATTTAAATTAAAAAAATTTCATTCCTGTCAAATATTAATTTTTCTTTCGTTTGTTTTATCACCATTAGTTTTTTTATAAGTGAACGCCCCCTTTTATTCTTGTTTTAAAATTATTTTTTATGTTATATATTTGGAATCTTAAAGTTTGCAATACTTCAAAATACTTTTTCACTCTAGAAATTGGTGACTGCAGTTACTGAAAAGCTTTAAGCAGTATTTATCAAAAGTCACGGATAATTTATTGAAAAAAAATACGTCAGGAAAAACGAAATTTTAAAGCTAAACGCTACTGATAAAAATGAATAAAAACATAAGGTTCTTAAAAGATTATAATCTGCAGATATAAATAATGTTTTGATGTTGATCGCATTTTGCAGTAATGCATAAAATTTATTACAATATATTATTTATAGAAAATTTTTTATTTATCATTAAATGAAATATTTGTTTTTCAATTTTATCAAGAGAAATTAAAACTACAAAATAAATCCTCCAAAATGTAATTTCATTTGTAACAATATTTTTTTTAACCCTTTACTATCATTAGAGCTTTTGAATTTGTAGGATATTAAATCATTCCATTTATCCATAACCTTAATAATGTCATTATGTAACTTAATCTTTTTCCAATAAGGTAGAAATAAATCGTAATCGAACATGTCTTTGGAAATTGCTCCGGATTTGGTTATTACTGCATTATAATATACCGGTCCTTGACTTTTCATTAAATATCCTAGCCACCATGACAAAAATTTTTATTTAATTTAAATACTTTGTTTACTGATCAGATGCAGTACCCGCTCTAAACAAATATTTTAACAAAGCATAAAATCGATTGGCACCCACATAAAATAGTATTTTTCAAACAAAAGAAGAAATTCCTTTTGTCTGTTTTCTAAATTTTCTTTTCTTTGTTGTTTTTTTTTTCGGTTGATATCTTAAATTTAAAGCAATTTTTAAATTCGAAAGACATAATGGATATTATTTAAAAACGATTTCGAAGACAAAAAAATGGATAACATTTTTCCGGATTTTGGAAAAAATTAAATCTGATTTTAAATCTTTTGTTTATGAATTTAATGCAGTAACATTTTCTTTCAACACCAAATAAATTTTCTAACAAAGCATAAAGTCAGATGTCACTCCATTCATTCGAAATCCAAATAAAACTGTTTATTTAAACAAAAAAATTTTTAATGATTTTTTTGGCGATATAAAGGGGATTTGAAAAAAATATTCCTCTTAATAATTACAGATCGAGCATCAAAAAAAATTAAATTTTGAAGATATGTCTGTGAGCTATTCAAAAAACATAACTTTATTCCCTGAAAGTCCTTACACGAAATGTTTCGAATTATTTTACAAAAATTGATGTTCAAAAGTTCTACCACTAACTTTTTTCTCTTTAAAAAAATTATATTTTGCCCTTTTTTTAATGTACAAACGATTAAATTACATTTGTGACATCAATATTTAACATATTTAAGGCATTTGAACCCATTAAAATGTCTGTAACATTAATTAGAATGATGTACAAATACCCCATTTTTGTCAATATTGGTGTTCTTTCGGGACCTGTAAATCGGTGCAAAATGACACCAAACATGTTTTTAGGTAGTCCTTCTCAATGTTAACAAGTACTTCTGCTGTTTCGCCCCCTCGCTTTTTTTCATTCACAAATTTGCATAAATACAGTGAGGTTTTATTGAGAATTTAAAAGAGCGGGTGGGAGGGAGCAATGAGCGGTTGTGTTTTGTGAATGAAAAAAAAGCGAGGGGGGCGAAACAGCAGAAGTACCACCAACTTTTATATCTCCATATCAAAAACTTGATTTTTTCTGATTTTTAAAAAACGGTGAAAAATGTCGAAAACCACGCACTTTCTAAAAAAAGGAAAATTAATGAAATTCTAAATGATTTTGTTTTTTATGATCAGGAAGCAAAAAAGGTTTATTTAAAACTTTTGGTTTATTTTCATAGGCGAACATTTTGCCAACGAGTTAAAATGTTAAAAAATAAACTTTTTTGTTGAAAAAAGGAATGAAACTCAAACAAATGGTATACATCACCAATGTTATTCAGTTGCTGATGATTTTATAATGAAAGACACACATCATGACAATTTGGCTCCTTGGAATGGCAAATCTCGTACAAAAAATTACATTATTAAACAAGAAGAAGAAAAACTTAAAGCAAAATTTGCAAATTAGTGATAAATCAAATTTTTCAACCTTTCTCACTTTACCTTAATTTAGCTTCATGAATAATAATTACAGCTATAAAAAAGCAACAGAAAGAAATAAATTCTTTGTAATATAAATTATTAGTGAAAAACATTAATTTTTTTGCTTGAATTTTTTTTTTAAAATAGTTTATGCTATTGTAAATAATATTCAATTTAATTCTAACATAAATAATATTTTGCAGCTNTTCTAACATAAATAATATTTTGCAGCTCGATGGGAGTCGAACCACTGATCTTCGACACGTGACGCATGCGCGTTCTCCCACTCGGACACGAAACGGGCGGCCATGGCCGCCGATTTTTTTTCTGCCCAGAAATTCAGAAGGACTTTTTTTAAAAGCTTCGGCATTTTAACAGTATTTAATTTAAAAAAAATCTGAAAGTGCCATTAAATTATTAATTTCCTGAAGTATCGAAATCATACAAAATTTTTTACAAAACCGAAAAAAAAATTTTATGGCGCCACTAGCTAGATATGACTATCGGTTGTGCTAATGTTGGAAGACAAGAATCTAAAATTATCGAGAATTTAAATTTTAAACACTTTTGAAATAAATTTACGATGAAGAGAAAGTTCCTTTAGAATCATAAAAATATACATAAACCCAATCAGTAGAATTTGGATTTGTAAGAAATAGTTCCAATGTATCATTTCCATTCATGCAAATAACTTGGGCGTCATTTTTTTGCATATTAGAAAGCAAAAGTGTGTAAGTAGGCGATGATGAGTTCAAATAAATTGTTGATAGAATCTTGGGAGGAACGATTTCAGAAGAAACAGAGCTCTTCCAAAATCCGTTGTTGTCTTCGAAAATTGTTGTATTCGACAAATTCGATGAATAAAAGCTAACTGTTACGTTATCATTAGAGGATACTAAGACTTGTCTTGGAACGGAAAGTCTGAAAATAACGTTAAAATGTTTAATGTAAAATCGGAAGATGTCAAAGAATTTTCAGGAGATATTTTGATGAGTATTATTGAATTTCACCAACCCTCTGTTAAAAACTTACGTATCAAGAAGTTTGTTATTTACAAAAAGCTCAACATAATCATGTTTTCGCAAACGCATGTCACTAAAGTTAATATTGACAAATCTTGTTCGGCAAGCTGAATTTTGTTTAATCTAAACATTTGAGAAATATTATTTAGGGTTGTTAGTCATTGAAGCTTTTTTTACTCCAATGACCAAAAATTGTACAAATTTTTTATCAGGCTAGGCTTCGTCCAGTGATAATGTTATCGAAATTCTCAAAATTTTGACCCCCCCCCCTTTGTCATCATAATCGCTTTGATCTTTGCCGCAATTAAGCTTATCGACATCATTTGGCTGACCCCCTCCCCCCACTCTCTTGATTACGTTATCATTGTACGAAGCCTTATTATAGATTAAGTATAACTTACATTAAAATTACACTGAATATTACTACAGTAATAACTGTCATTGGGTAAAGCTGTAACAGCTGTTGACCCGTTACAAGGAACAACAATTTCAGAAGGTGCACATTCACAGACTAAAAAAACAAAAAAGTAAACATAAATTACAGCAAAAACTTGCAAATTTGTTGAAGACGAAACCGAAAACCTGATTGTTGAATATTTCCGTCCGATTGAAATGTGATTTTAGTGTTATTTCCAAATTCGGTCAAAAGATAACGGGGCCATGCTTCATTTTTTCCAGGCGCAAGCATATTAACAGTTGAAAATTTATTCTTCAACAATACTTTATCAGCAACATTTTCTACAAAAAAATCCACAACATCTATGAACGCTTCATGTTTTACAGGTACGATAATCGAATAAGTACATTTCTAAAAACAAATCAAAATTTTTTGCTAAAATCAAATTTCAAAATTACATCATATTGTGAATATCCGTTTCCGTAATCCATTAAAAATTTCTGTAAAGTCACCGGAGTTTGTGCTATTACATTCCACATCTGGATAATTTACATTTTTAACAACCGCAGAAACGAGTCCCAAAAAATCAGTATCATATTTACTGCTAAAGCTAAATTGAAAAATGCCGCTTTGGCTGCCATAGATATACACTTCTGGCTCAGAAATAATATTATCTGTGAAACTAAAATTTTACTGATTTCAAATAAGGGTAAAACCAAAAGCTCAGTACGTGGCAAAAATATTCCCATCAGTTTTTATTTCAAGTTTAAAATCTTCAAATTCATTTTGCAATTTTTTTATAACAAATTTTAAGCTTTGATTTTTTGCATCAATAACAAATTTCCATGTACACTTTGTGTAGCTTTCCACCGTAATCGGAATAATCGCATCTTCTTCCAAATTTATTTGTTGATTTCCAAGCGGACAACTATTTACAGCTTAAAATTATATTAATGGAAAAAAATTGCATTTTTCTCAAAACTCTTACGGATTGACAAAATTACAGCTTCAAATGCATTCCATTTAGCTGAATTATCACTGCCAATTCGGAGATTTAATATTAATTCGGTTGAATAACTGATAAAACCTTGATTTGAATCAAAAGGGCTAAAAAATGCTAAAGTTTAAACTTTTTTATCATGTTGCCCAAAGAATGGTTTATATATAATATTTTAGTTTTTATAATTATTTCGTTTATGTGTTCTACATTACAAAAAGAAAGTAGACGCGTTTCATGTTAGCTTTTTTTCTTTGGTTTATCGCAAAATCAGGGACTTCATTCAAGCTACTTTTATTTTGAAGCGCAGTAAAGCGTTGAAAGAAACAATTTGTGTAACAAATGTTTTTCAATATTTACTGATAACCACAGCAAAAAACGTTGCTTTTTCTTCTTTTTGATTTTGAAAAAGGACAACACTATTTTTTCAAAACCTATCTCAAATAAAGATTTAGTTTACACAAAACAAAATTGAAATATAGGGTGGTTCAAGAAATTCCCCTTCGAAAATTTTCGTAAGTTTTTTTCTCTTTGTTTTTCTATTGTTTGCGAAAATTTTCAAATGGGGAATTTTTTGAACCACTCTGTAAATTTTAACCTCTTTAAAAAGAGAATTATAAAAGCGCTAATTGCTTCTCAAAATTAGGGATGTCCATTTCCCGGGAAATCGAAAAAAGCGGGAAATTTCCCGAAAACGTAATGTTGGTAATTTTGTTTTTTCAATACCTAAAATTACTAAAAGCTCGTAATTTGATGATTTTTCAATGAATTTTCAATTAATGACTTTTTATAACAAAAACTGCCTTATTTTATGCTAAATGAGCTCTTAAGGTTTAAAAAATAGTAAAAAATGTTGCTTTTCTAACAAATATTTTCGGGAAATTTCCCGCGATTTCCCGCAAAAGTCAGGAAATTTCCTGGGAAAGGGAAATGGTCAACCCTACTCAAAATACTCTGCGAAGTCATACCTTTGCATTTTACCATTGTATGATATATTTGACAAATAACCATTATACACAACAAGCCAAAGTCGAGAATTGTTTTCTTCCTAAAAAAACAGCATACGTCAAAGCTTTAAAACAATATTTTTACCGCTTGAAATGCTACACTACATTCGTCGGATAATGTAGCAGGAAAATTCTGTGATCGAAGGTAAACTATGGTATTTTGAAAAACGTTAAAAGCGTTAGAATGACTGGGGGTACATGTTTCAACATCATAGATAAAATTTCCAAATCCAAAATTCCATGTAGCAAATAATAAAAAAAGCTGTGTAATTTCGGCGAACATTTTGTTTCTCAAAAATAAAGTTATAGAATAAATTCTAGGAAACCGACACTGTATTTAAAACAAAAAAATAAAAGGTGCAGTAGCAATTAAAGTGAACAACCAAAGAACAAACGTCATATAATTCGCTCATAAAACCGATAATGTGAAAGCAGAAATTATTTCGTTTTTTCGACAGTTGATAAGAATGTTTCTTATGTCCAAAAATAAATATACCGCTGCGGCACACCTTGAATTACAATCATTTATTTACAGTCAAAAACGGATGTTTCATCCAGTAAAATATTTCAGAATGTTTGTTTTATTTGATCAAAAACTACGATAAATTTTTTGATGTAAACACTTTAAAATGTACTGTTCTTTGACATGACAGAAGCTGCTCGAATATGTTACAACGAAGCAACAAAATTCGCTTCTACTTTCTTTTTGTAATGTAGAACACATAAACGAAATAATTATAAAAACTAAAACATTGTAGAAAATATATAAATCAATAGAAAAGTAAATATTGGATGGTTCAAAATCTTCAAAGAATTTTCACATTGCACTAAAACATATATATTCCAAATGGTGAAACACAACACAAATTACATTTTATAAATATTTGCTAATGATAGCCGAGTATGCGGCAAAACAGAGAGCTCAACTCTGACGTCAGTTGAATACCTCTACGTTTAGTAATATGTTAAGAATACATTAATAATAAAAGGTATCATTTCCTAAAAAATGTTTAAAATCCAACAAAAGAAGTGGAACTATGTACAACAAAATTTGCACTTTTAAGCTCGTAACAGAAAAAGTTTTTGGCATGTTTAGCACTCACAAAGAAGCGGAACAGATTTTCAATTATCCCTTTTTTTTTCTATTGACTGCAAATGATAGGTTTTTTTCAAGTCTCTAATGCAGACGTTGTATTTTTTGTATGTTATCAGAAAATTTTGAAAACAATTCTCTTCCTTTTCAAATCAACGCCCGAAGGCGTATGCTCGAAAAAATACATTACACTTTTTCCTTCTTTTTTCACATTTCTCAGCTTTTTAGTATTTAATGGAAATTCTTTTTCTTTTTTTTCTTTTTTGAATATTTGATATATATTTGCAAAGTTACCACTGTGTAGGATAACCTTCTTAACAGATTTTAAATTTTTATTACTGATGTAATCGTCAGGGAACTGTCAGAATAATATAAATGATGAAAAAAAATATTTAGCTCTTGTAAAAAATTCATGACAAAAGTGGCAAATGCTGGAGAAGTCGAAAAAATTAGATGATTTTTAATTGCTTTTATTCGAGTAATCCCCAACCTGCACTCGACCCCCAACCTGCACCAGTCCCCAACCTGCACTTCACAACCTGCACTTTTATACTTTATACAAAATTATTTATACATGAAAAAAAAACAAAAAAAAATACAGTAATCATTCGTCATCATATTCATTTTCTGTTTCTTCAAATTCAGTTTGATATTCTTCTTCTTCTGCTGCTGGTTCTTCATCTGCCAATAAATCAAATGATTTAACTTCTGAATTTGTCATTTCCCGTAATTGTATAAGCCATTCATTATAAAGGACGTTTTTTGTAACATTCGAGAATTTTTGCTGTTTTTAGGCACAAAA
>CABFKP010005379.1:0-10699 GCA_901779475.1 Panagrolaimus davidi
TGTCCGCTTTTTTATTTATCCGCTTTCTTTTTGTCCGTTTTCTTTTTGTCCGGCATTAAAAATTGTTTTCTTTTTGTCCGGTTTTTTTTTTGTCTTTTTTTTTTTGACCGTTCACCGGTTTTTTTCAATCAAAAAAAATAAAAAGAACAACATTTTTTAAACATTTCTTGACTTTTGGCAACATGTTCGGTTTTGCATTCAAGGCGTTTGTTTTTTGAAAATAAACGAAAAAAAAATAGACGTTTTGTTTGCGATAAAAAAATAAACGCTTTTTGGCGTTTATTTTTTACTTTTTCTGCTACCTGTCGAGAGGAGTCAACTTTGCCGACAACTTTTTTTTTCATCTTCCAAATTTACCGACTCTACCTGCGTTTCTGATTCGGGAGCCAGAGTTGGGACATAATTTCTGTCAACAGGAAAACCCGCAAAAAGGAAAAAAGATTGGAAAACAATTTGCGGGGGATAATTTTTCCATACTTTATAAACTGTTATGAATAAAAGTAATTTTAAAAAGCTACTATATTTTCAGGTTACTGTAAAAAACTTGTTTGGAGGAAAAATGAATGAAAGCTGTAAGATTATTTCAAACGCAGAATTTCAGAATCTAGATGTTGATGGATTTCGATGCTTTTTAGCAAATTTTTCTTTAATTTTAACAAAAATTCAATTTGGTTATATTTCAATTGCATTTTTGGCAATAATAATTCTGCTTTCTTTTTTTGGTGGAATTAAAGAGCATTATCGTTGGTTTATTCTTAATCAAACATTTTGGGATCTAGCTCTATCATATAATTATATCTGCAATAATTGGGCAGCATATTTTATTTATGGACAAACTGATTTAACATGTTTTTATAATAAATTTGGAAATGAAAACGTTAAAGCATTTTTTGAATATTCAATTAGTACAAATTCATATTCAGCTTTACTCCTTTTTTCTTCGATTCGATTTGCTGCAATATATTTTCCAATGGCATATCAAAGATTTACAAAAACAAAGAAACAAGTATTTGCAATTATTTTTGTATATAATTCTATTATAATTTTGACTACAACTCATACATTTTTTAATCAGCTTAATAAAGAGAGAAAAAACTATTTGAATAACGAATGTTTAAATCAAAATATTTCAAATGTTATCTGTAATGTCAGTAGCAATAATGATGCATTGTTAGTAATTTATCAAATATTATTTAATATTATTAGTTGTTTTACATTTTTGAAACCATTAATTAGTTTGCTTCTGTCATTTATTTCGGCATTTTTAATTCTGTTGCATTTATGGAAACAATCAAAAAATAAACAAAATAATTTATCTTCATCATTTCGAATTTTTTTAGTAATTTTGTTGCAAACTTTAACAAATTTTATGGTATTTATTATTGAAATATTTAAAAACTTGCCACTTATTCTTCAAAATACTTTTAATTTTAAACTTTTAACTTCAAGAGCTACGCCTGCTTATATAGCATACTGTAAAGATTGTGCAAATTTGATTTTTCCTTTATGGCTTGATGGACAATTTGGTTTATCACATCTTCCTGTAATTCAATCAATTATACAAATTCGAATTTTTTGCGAAGTTTTAATAATTTTATTTATTATGACTGGGTATCGAGAAAGTTTTATGCATTTTATTAAATTATTAATTCCAAAATTTTTCCATAAATATATTTTTTTTCTTCAAAAAACGTCAACAACAAATATCACGGTGATATCATCATATAATTCATAATGGTTTATCGTTATTGTATTTTTAAGGAAGAAGAAAGAGTTACTAAATAACGCATCGCCACAACATTGTTCATAAAATGAAAGGAGTTCAACTCCCAATAACGCAACTCTTTCTTCTTCCTGGTATATTTATCTGTATGAAAATAAAACGCTTTTTTTGATTTCTGCTATCAAACTCATTTACATAAATCTTATCAGGTTTAACTTCTTAAAATACTGCAAACAACGTTTATGGCAGAATTCTATTACATTGTGTGCAAAAAAAGTGAGCCTGAATAAAAATATTTAAGACTGTTGGCCGAAACAAGTATAGGCTCGGGAAATAAGAAGTCCTTATAGTGTTTTGTCTTTTGGCACAGTGTCACTCTTTGTTTCGAGAGTTATGATGACAACAAAAAGCGAAAGCGCTCCTTTATGAGGTCTTCGTAGCTTGAGAATCATCCATGTTGGGAACTACCCAACATATCCCAAAAGTACAATTTCTAGAAATCCAGATCAACTTCTGAAACCTTGCGCAGGTTATTTGGTTTTAATAAACTTTATCAATTTGCTGCAGTCATTTCAAAAGGCATCATCATTACGGTTGTCAACTGAAAAACAAATTATATTTTTCCTTTTGGGGATGGGGATGATAGAATAACACCAAAACATTTTTAAAAAAAGTATAAAAAAAACAAAAAAAAGCTTATTTTTTCCGTATTACCTTTAATTTTTTTTTGTTTTTTCCCAGGATTTTTTAACAGCCGAAAAAATTAGCGATTTCGGGTTATGAAATTATTTCAACATGAAAGGTGTGGTGATGTTTTTTTTGTTTTTTCCCAAGATTTTTTAATAGCCCTAGTACAACAATGTTAACATGGGTAATCAAAAAAAGTTGTTCGATTTGGTGTGGCAATTAATCACACAGCCGGAATACTGTTAATTAATGTGGCAATTAATTAACAGTATTCCGCATTTTGTGTAATGGTGAATTTAATTTTAAAAACAGTTTTTTTGAAATACTTTTTTATCTCTTTCACATACTTAAAATTCTTTTCCTTGATTTGCAGCTGTTACACGTGTTAAATAAATGAAACTTTGGTCTTTTTTCTCCAAGAAAATATTTGACTTTTTGTTCTTTCCAAAATCAAAAAAGAGAGGAAAGGAAATAACTTTAAACATTTTTTTAAAGTTATTTGAATAAAAGACAGTTGTTTGCAAGTTGGGTGGCATTTTTTGGCAGCATTTCAATGAAAAAAAGAGAGGGTGGAAAAATGAAGGTGGACATTCTTTAAATTTTTTGTTCATTATCGTTACAGCTTAAAATCATTATTCAATTCAATTTTTTTGTTGATTTTTTTCTGTAGAAACTAGCGGCTGGACTTATTAAATATCCTGAAAAAGATTTTTTTAAAATCAAATTGTATGAAATCGTAAATCATGGATAGCAGAAATAATATTGATGTAAGATTTACCAAAAATGCTGTTAGCTCCTTTATTAACCTTTTCATCCAAAACCCATTTTAGATTATTCAAGAAGAACCTCAGCCATTAAATAATATTGAAGATTTTAATGATGAAATTGAAGGATCATATTATGTACCAATGAAAATAAGCTTACGAAAGCTTCTTCCAAAATTCTGTTTATTGGGGATTGTAATTTTCTATATTTTGATTGGAGCTGTTTATTTCCATTATCATGAATCTGCATTTGAAGGTAATTTTTTATTAAAAAGTTTAAAAAATATAAAAATTTTCAAACTAACAAAGAAAATTCTAGCCTTTGTTTTTCAGTGGAATCAAAAACACAAGAATTATCTAATTTTGTTAAATTCCAAAACAATTTTTATGAAGAAATTTGGAGTTTGAAACATTCAAAATTGTCTCAAGAAGATTCTGCCAAAGCCCAAAAAGAATTAATTGATAATTTAATTTTAAAAATATTACAATTAAAAAATAGTAATCGATATATAACAAAGGAAGATCTTCTTTTAAATAGAAATGAAACTTCCAAAGAATTACTTTGGAGTTTTTCAAATTCAATATTTTTTGCAACTACTGTAGTTACAACAATCGGATACAGTAATAAATTAGCACCTGCAACATTTTGGGGAAAATTTGGTTGCATACTTTTTGCTGTCTTTGGAATTCCACTTTTATTGATTACAACTCGTGATTTTGGGAAATTAGTTGCTGCATTTGTGTCGCAGTTTTATAAAAAATTCAAAGAATGGAAAGAAAAGGTAAGATTTTTTATTGAAATTATAATTTTATAACGGAAGTCTTCCGTTATAAAATCGGAAGATCGGAAGAAAGTGATTAAAGTTTATTATAAATTTTTAATGAAAGAACTAGAAAATCAGGGGTTCGAGTAGGGTTGGCGGTAAATTTTCCGAGGACTGATTTACCGGTAAATTAAAAACATTTGTTTGTAGGACAAATGATGAAAATTTTCCAAAATTGATTTCCATAAAAATTTTTTCAGAGACAGATATAATAAAAATTTAGCTCTTTTTTCTTAAAAATCATGTTTTTTGCGTTTTTGAAGATCGAAATTGTAATTAATAGCGACAATGAAAAATCAAAAAATGATCTGTTTGGTCAAAAATAAGTTATTTTCACTTAAAATTCAATTATTAAGCACGCTTAGGACTTTTAAAGTCGTTTCCTAGCAAAATTTGGGTGAATCTGGAGGCTGGAAACATTTTTTGCATTTTCGGTAAATTTACCATTCGACCGGTAAATGACCAACCCTAGGTTCGAGAGCTTTTTTCCTTCATTGAAACAGGTATCAATGGAGGAAAAAGTCGTTTCAAAGAAATTACTGATTTTCCTAAAAAATTGTGTGTGTTGCGATCGCCATATTACGCATTATTGTTTAAAATTTCCTTATTTTCAGATATTTTTTAAAACAAATGGAATCAATCCATCCACAATAAAACAAGAATATCGGCGCGATTATCAGAGAGGTCTTTGTTATATCATGGGGTTTTATTACAAGGATCCACCAATATCATTCGTTATATTTCTTGTAATTATTTATCTGACAATTTCTGGATTTTTCTTAAAATTTTGGAAAGAATGGTCATTTCTTGATGGTTTTTATGCTTGTTTTACCACAATTACAACAATTGGAACTGGTAAAATAAGAACGTTAATACTTTACTGATGTAACAATAATTTTATTTCAGACAATAAAATTCCATCTAAAAATGACAATGGATTTTTAATTATGATTTATTTCATTATTAATTTATCATTATGGGGAATATTGATTGATCTTGCTGGTACAGAGTATATAACCAAAATTCATTATCTTGTGAAGAATGCAGGCAGATTTTTTGGGTATTTAAAAGAACGTATGATGTATCTAATAGGAAAAAATGACGAAGAAATTACTGTAGAGCAATAAAGAAATTTTAAATGTTTGAATAAACAAATTTTAATAAAAAGATTTGCTGTTAACACAGATTCATAGAACTTTCTAACGTTCTTGATAATTTAAATGTAAATTATATCCATGTTTTTTTAATCAAAGTTTTAAGTGAATTCCATTATAAATTCAAGCCAAACATTTTGTCAAATTTACTTCGTTTTTACAAACAAAGCTTTCCAAAATTTAAAAAAATTCAAGCCACAAAAAGGGCAAGATTTTTAATATTACCTTAATTAAAGGTTATTATTAAACCGATTTTAACAAAGTTTGTAGCAACATTTATTCGAATGCAAAGCAAAACACAAAAAAAGTTTCACCGGCGCGGCAGACAACGAAAGAGACGCACTTTTTGCGTTGCATTTTTTGTTGTGTGAAATGCAACGTTTTTCAAAGATCAAATTTTTTTTCATGTAGTTTTACTTTTGATTCAATTTATATTTTTATGTTAAAAACTTTATATCCATATTAATTAATTATGTTATTATCAATATTAGCATTGGCATTAACTGGAAGAATACTTGCTTTTAGAAATAAGCTAAATTATTATAAGTTGAAAAAACATTCGCTTTTTATGTTTTTAGAGCTTGTCTGATTTTTATTTTTAATTGACAGAAAATTCCGAAGCAGTTAAAATTGCAAACTATTTTTTAAACATTTTTTTACATTCGTTTTTATAAAAATATTAGCTTTTACCCGTACTCTTTTTTGCACAATTACTGTAGGTTGAATATTTTTCATTTTTTCACTCTCGCGTTTTTTTTCCTTTTTTCATTGCAAAAAATGCGAGTCAAAAAAGCTACTCTACATTTTTTCGAGCAAAAATTTTATTGACAGCAAATTCACAAAAATTTAAGTTTCGATGTTTTAGATTTGATTTTTTGTTACTCAAAACTTTTGCAAACATTTTTATCAACTTTAAATAATGCCAAGGCAAGTCTTTATTAAGCGTGTTTATTACATGGTAAAATTAATCCATCATTTTAGGAAAGCTGGCAAAAAAGAAAAATGCAAATATTGCCCTGGTTCTTATGTTGACCTTGCTGGTCACATTCAAAGACAGCATGCAGAGAAAATCCAAGATGAAGCTACGGATGATGGTAACAAGTAAGTCGCTTTACTTTTGTGCATATTTTATATATTGTTACAAATTATGGTACCATTTTAGCAAATCTCGTCGACCTCGAAAACCAACAAATAATCAAATGGAAAATATTATCGATACTCCAGCGACATCTACAGATGCATCTGAACATTCAGAATATGGTGATGAAGTTCAAGAAATGTTAACAACGCGATTTAAAGGAATGATTGAAATGGTTCTTCAATTAAAATCTGATCTGGAAGAAACAAAAGCTGAAAATGTTCAACTGAAAGAAGCTCAAAATAATCTACAAAGGATAAATTTGGAACAATCTCAAACGGTATGTTTTTGGTTTTTATATTATATTTTTTAACACAAATTTTTTAGATTCAAACACAAGCAACAAGAAATACTGAACATGTAGCTGAAATATCTCGCTTGAATGCAGTCATATCTTCTCTACAATTACAGGTTCAAGATTGTGTTGCAACTGTAAGCGATTTTTCTCTTTATTTTAAATATTTCATGCTTTGTTTATTTTTAGAATACTCAGTACAAGAAGAATGATGATGCAGAAAAGAAAAAGATTCAAGAATTAACAGCAGAAAATCGTGAGCTTATAGCAACACTTGATGATCTAAAGCAAAGAGTATGTTTTTATCGATTTTGTAAAACATTTGTACATCTATTTCATTTTTTAGAATTATCAAATTCAATCAAATTTTGCTATACAACGATCAGAACTTGAAGCTGAAATTTCTCGTCTAAATGTTTCTTTTAAATCAACTGTCAAGAATTTTGCTGAACTTGTAAGTCTTTATTTTTAAGAGATTGTGCGTTTAAACATATATATTTAGAAGCAAAGTACAGATGATTCAATCAATCGATTAACGATGTCAAATGATGAATTACGAAGTATTGTAAAGACTAAAGATATAAAGGTTAGTTACTGTTGTTTTTTATACATATCTCTTTATTATTTTACTTTAGATTAAACAAATGGAAGAAGAAATTCATCGCTTATCTTTTGGTACTGATGCTGATGCTGTTGAAGAAGAATCTTTTACATATTCTGGTGTTTGTGTAAAGATGCATGATGTTGTTGTTGATTCAAAAATTGATTATGTGCTGCTATCACAGAAGGTATGTATTTATATTTTTTTAAACACAATGCACTTTCTCAAATACATAATCGATGTTATAAGGAAGCACTGCTGTGACAAATGCTGATGAGTTTTCCTTCTGTGACAAAGATACTGTATTTTTAAGTCATAAGTTTGAAATTTATGTTTTTTTAGATTCTAAAAGTAAATACATGTGAAGATATATCAAATAAAAATTTAAATGTTTGGGTTGCAGATGGTAAATATATTACTTTAAAAAAATCATATCAAATATTCCTTGAAAAAGAATTACTCTGTCGTGAAAATCGTGTTTCGACATTACTTGAATATGTTTTTGGTTGTAATTTCAAGAAATTGGTTTTAATTAATCAAGAAATTTGCTTCAAAGAATATCAAAAACTTTTGGCATCAAAAAGAATTGAAGAAGTTGAATTTCGTCGTGTTCAAGTAATGGGAGAATATGATGAACTATTAAGAATTGATGAAATTTTAAAAGATATACCAAATATTCATAAATTTGTTTAGTAAGTTGTTTCATACTTTTATTTTTTAATTTTGTATTTTTAAGTGAATTTCGAGATGATGAATTCAAAGATCAAAATGCAGCATGTGAAACTTCTAAAAATCTTGGTAAACTTCAGCCATTTCCAAATCTTCGTGTTTTTCATCTTTTCAATCTTCAAAAAGGTTTCGAACTTGGAAAATTTATTAAAGTAAATGTTATAATTTTTATATACTCTGATATAATTTGTTATTTTTAGAAAAATCCGGACGTTGATTTTTATCCTCCAAAATGCGTCGTTGAAACTCCAAAAATCGAATGAAACTTGATGCTATTAGCTGTTAAATTTATCGGGTCCTTATAATTACCTTCATTACTCTGTTATAGTAAAGATATACTGTAAATCTTCTATTACATTTTTGTACAATTTTTTGAATTTATTTTTACTGTTATAACTTTCTTTGTTTGTTTAAGTCACTTATCTCGTCTAAGACTACATACATATGCTACAGAATCATGGAAATTCAATCTTTACAACTCTTTTTCGCTTTCAACTTTTTGGTGAAGAAGAGAAATTAAGCGTCAGCTAGCTAAAACCAATTTCTTTGCTGCAGCAGATATGTTGAGTTTATTGTTGTATTTTATTTTGCTATTTATCTGTTTTTTGTTAACTTTGTCAAATAAGTTTTTTTTATCTTTTTTGGTATTACGACAATGTGAGATAACAAGAGACAAGCGATTTGTTAGAAACAATTAAAAAAAATTTTCATCTTGATTTTTTCGCAAACAAAACTAACAAAATTTTCAAAAAACAAATAATTCAAGCTGAATTATTCATAAAATATTGTTCCAATCATTAAAATTATTTTTTTACTTGACTCAAAATATTTTTTTGCACGCGGGGGGAGTCGAACCTTTGCACACTGGCTGTCAGCCGTGCGCGTTAACCACTACACAAAAGGATTTTTTTCCAGTCCCCTAAATTTTTGAGGCCGAAATGGAAATCCGAGGAGCGCGTCGTAGATCCGCTTTATCTTTTCCGGTGTTAGTTTTAAAAAAAATGTGAAAATGCCATAAAATCACGGATAAGCTGAGCTATCGATACATGGTAAATTTATCTACCAAATCGAAAATTTTTTTTTCACGCTGCGCACCCTAAAAGTAATCCGGAATTATGAAATAAATGATGTAAATAGGAATGTATTATGTTTTAAGTGATAAAACTTTTTCCAAAAATTAATACAAGTTTTATTTTACTAGAAAAAACTTTTCAGATGCATTTGTCTTTCAAGCTTCGAGAATATTTTTGGTTTAAAATAATATTATTACTAAAAAACTTTTAATTTCAAACGCAGTTTTTGCGCCAATATCAATGCGGATAACGACGACGCTATGTTTTTTCGATGCATTAGGGTTTATTTTACATAAAGACAATCATAGAACATTCATTCGAATGCAGTCTTTTGCTTTTTTTGATTTTTTTTATTACTAAACAATCATCTCCAACATCAAAATTTTTTGTTTATTTGGCAGCAAACACATAGCTAAACCTTGATGACCATAGAACAAGTACAGCAAAACTTTTGGCGAAAAATCACTCAATGGGCGTACTTTGTTTTTTGCATACCGAATGAAAATTTTAAAAGGAAAATTATTATTTAAATAATAATTTTCATTTTAAAATTTTCACATCACTAGAGATTAATTTAACTTAATGAAATTGTTCTTGGAATTGGTTTAACTGGTGGCTTTACAACTCCGACCTCTTCACAACTAAATTCAAAAGAATCGAAAGTTCATTTCAAAGATTCAAAAGCTTCTATCATTTTTTGTGTAGATTTTACGCTAGAAGAATTTTTGGAAGCTTTAAAAAATTGTTTGTGTAAAATCTGGTCTTATACCAGGAGGTTATCCAGAAATTGTATTTCCGCAAAATGTTATTTCATATGAAACTATAAAAATGCTCAACCTGAACTTCCTGCGAATAAAGTAGAAATTTATTTTGAATGTCATATTTTTATTCAAGGTTAAATTAGTTTGTTTCAAAATTGTTTCTTATATGTGACATTTTTTAGTGAAATAACTGGAACTGCAAAAGGTGTAATGCTTTCAAATAAGAGCTTTTATGTTGGCATTATAAATCGAGAAAATCCTGTGACTGTCAATGATCCAATGCAATGCATTCTATCATTCAATCAAAACTTTGGTTTAATAACTGTATGCTTTAATTTATATTCGGGAACTATTTTATTACGAACATTCAAATTTAAAGAAATGTGTTAAGGTATTCAACATTTTAAAGTTTGTTTAAATTTTTAAACATTTAAAAAATTCATATATTAAGTTATCATACAATTATTTAATTCCTCTTTAACATATTTCTCCACCTGTTTATAAACGTTAAACACATCAACAATAATTGCAAATTATACCATTATTTAAAAATTTGATCTTTCATCACTTTGACATATTTCTACTAATGCTCCACCTGTTTTATAAACGTTAAACACATTTAACACATCAACAAGGTTATGGTATGATCACTTGCTAGAAATATTCCTATGATTCAGTTGGAAAATTATTTCGAATGAAGGTATGTAAAGGTTATTATTTTATAAATTGCATAATTTTATTGTTTTAAGATTGTTGATCCACAAAGTAAATGGGGATACAATAAAACTGGTGAAATATGTGTAAAATCTCACCAAGACGATGCTGGACAGTAAAATACTTGTGATAGTGGATATTCTGATGAAAGCAAATATACATATCCCAGTATGTTTTTTAATTTTTAAATTACTGCTAAACTAATAGTTTTTCGTACGGCAGAAGAACGCAAAATT
>CABFKP010005388.1:0-25819 GCA_901779475.1 Panagrolaimus davidi
ATAAAATACTTTTCAAGTAGTATTTCCTTGCTAAATTTCGAGATATAGGGTATGAAAAATTTAGAATGATATATACGAAAACTTACAAAGTTCGAAACCCTATATCTCGAAATTTAGCAAGGAAATACTACTTGAAAAGTATTTTATCGTGTTCAGCGATGTCGAAAACCTATAAATCAGTCGAAATTATGCCAAAAAATTCAAACCCTGTAAAATTGAATTTTGGTGTTGAAGGTAATGAGAGCATCTTTGTGCAGCTGTTAAGTCTCAGGTATAAGGATTCCGCAGCTGATTTTTTGCATGAATGTTTCTCTATACCAGCCCTATCATGTAGGCCATATATCATGCCAAAACCCGAAGGTGAGTTCGGGACCTTTACGGTAAGAAAATTAAGGCTTTAATCGAAGAAAAAGCAAAAATGGCAATAATTTGCTAAATAAACCTTTGAAATAAAGAAAAATGTACTCATCATGGTAAAGTATGTTTGCAAGACGCTGATATCAAAATTATGTTAACTTTAAAAATAGTTGTTTTTATTTTGTTTAAAACCCATTTATGAATTTGCCCAAAACCTTTTTTTGCCATAGCAACAACAATCGATGGCAAATCTGTAATGTCTTTTTGTCGCAAAAAAACCAAAGCCATTTTTCTTATAAAAATTTGTTCAATCAAAAAAATAATCGTATCACTTTTTTGCTTCCAATATCCGTCATATCTTTTGTTTAAAAAAATATTTTTTCTTTAGGAAAAAAGAAGGAGTTTTTAAAAGCTTTATCAATGTTGTTACAAAAAGAAACGACTGAGACAAAAATAGTTTTTTCGTATCACTTTTTTGCTCCTTCTTTTTCTAACATCATTTTTTAAGATTTTGCAACAAAAAAGAAAAAGGAAAAAAGTTTGATCTATGAGAATTTAAACAAAAATTTAAAAACATTTTTTTTTCAAGCAACTCGGGGGGATAAAGGACAAAAGAAAGCTTTCAAGGAAGAAAAAATCCGAAAGTGGGAAGTAAAAAATTTTTCTGTTTTTAAAACGTAACGTTTTTAATCGAAAGAAAGTTCTTTGTTTTAATATAAAATGGCATGGATAATCCTTAGCTATTGTCAGTTGATAAAACTATTTTTTTGCTTTCGAGTTGCTATCTTTTTTCTCTCCGTGGTTTTAAATTTTTTTGGTTGCTTTAAAAATTGAATATTTTTTTCAGCGCAAAATGATGAAGTGGCTCATTGGTCTGTTTGCAATTTTAGCTGTTGCAAGTGCTAATAATTATGGCCCTCAACCATCATTCCAACAACAACAACCACCTCAGTAAGCATTTTTGTTTACAAAAAAAATACAGTTTAATATTTTTCTGCTGAAGGATGTAAGCCATTTTACTTTGCTTGTACACCTATCAGTACAACCCGAAGCCGTTGCCCCAAAGGTCTCTTCTTTGATGTTGAAGTTCAATTATGTGACTATAAACATTTGATCTCTACCTGTGGCGGAAAACGACCACCCCCACCACCACCGTAAGTTTTCTTTATTTTCATGAAAAAAATTTTAAATCAAAATATTATAGTCCACAACAACAACCACCAGGTCAACAAACTTATGCTCTACAACAACAACCCCCACGTAAGCCAGAATTTGATTGTTCTTCCAAAACTGATGGTTGGATGTGCATCTAAATATTATATTTGCATGCGTGGAACTTCAACAACCCTTTCGTATCCTTCTGGAACTTTCTATAGTGCATCTGCTGAAAAATGTGATTTTAAAGCACATGTTGTCAAATGTGGTGGAATTCCCCCACCATCTACACCACCGTAAGCTAAACTTCAAAAAAGTTTTTCATCATTTAAAAATTATTTAGAGCCCAAAACCCTGCAACACCACCACCACAACAACAACAACCATCATATTGACAACCTGCGCCAGCTCAACAAGAACCTGCTAATGCTTGTACTGGTCTTGCCAATGGCATTTATGGCCGCAAATGCAGTCAAAACTTTGTTGCATGTACCGGATAAAAAGCTGTTGATTTTACATGCCCAATAGGACAAGCTTTCAATCTTAAAACCGTAAAATGTGCACCAAAAATTGAAATCCAAACTTGCCCAGAATATGAAATCCCACAACAACAACCTCCAGCGCCACAACCCCATTATGAACAACCACAAACATATGCTCCAGTTCCCCCACAACCACCACTAGCTCAACAACCTCCACAAACATATGTCTCTGCTCCACAACAACAATATATTCAACAAGCACCACCTCCTCCTCAACAACCATCATATGCATAGGGCCCAGCTCCACAACAACAACCCCCTCGTCCAGTTGAAGATTTTTGCCAAAAAATATTTTGAATGACGGATATGATGGTCAAGGTTGTAAATCACATTACTTCGCTTGCTCAGCTTTCACCACCACTCGACTTCAATGTCCTCAAGGTCTCTTCTATGATTCAGAAACTCAAGCATGTGATCACAAAATATAATTGTTGCATGTGGCGGAACTCGACCAGTACCACCGTAAGTTTTCTTTTTTTCTAAAGAAACATGTGTTTTAAAAATCACTTTTAGTTCGCAACAACAGCCTCCTTCATATGGTCCAGCATATGCTCCACCACCGCAATATATTCAACAATCTCCCCCTGCACTATCATATTTCCAACCCCCTCCAGTTTAACAACAAACCCCACAATATAATCCTGCACCACAAGGAACTTATTAAATTTAATTTTAAAAAATATCAGCCTTTTTTTTGCGCTTTTCCTAATTTTTGGGTTTAAAAATTTAAATGTCTGTTTTTAAAAAATAAAAATGTTTAACTTTAATTTCACTTGTAATAATTTCATCAACAAGAAACGGGAAAAAAGTTTGATCTGTGAGAATTTAAACAAAAATGTAAAAATATTTTTTTTCAAGCAACCCGGGGGGATAAAGGACAAAAAAAAGCTTTCAAAGAAAAAAAAATCCGGAAGTGGGTTTGAAACGTAACGTTTTCAGTCGAAAGAAAGTTTTTTGTTTTAATATAAATTTGCTATTGTCAGTTGATAAAACTTTTTTTTTGCTTTCGGGTTGCTATACTTTTTTTCTTCGTGGTTTCAGATTTTTTTGCTTGTTTTTAAAGTTAAATATTTTTTCAGCGCAAAATGGTGAAGTGGCTCATTGGTCTGTTTTAGGCATGGCATCGGGGCGACTTTTTTAGTGCCCGGCCCGGCCCGGCCCGGTGAAAAGAAGCCCCGACCCGGCCCGGCCCGGTACCGGGTCGGGCCGGGGCCGGGTAAACAAGGATTTTTTTTGCTTTTTTAAAATCAATTTTGAACTGCTAAAAAGACTAAAAACAATTCATGAAAGAAAAAAAATAGCTTAAAAAATGTATTCATTTTGATAATTTGTTCAATTTATATTATATTTTGAGAAAATTTTACATTTTCCATTATAAAAAGCCCAGAAAATCATAAAAATCAGTACGATTTTTATTAGATAACAAACCACCGGGCATAATTTTTCATCCCCGGCCCGACCCGCCCTGGTGAAAAGAAGCCCCGACCCGGTGCCATGCCTAGCCATTACCCCCTTATAGGTTTTCGACTATGGGGAATTCGAATATCGACTCGGCTTTTCGAAATTTTTGCGATAGAAAAAAATGATTCCAGATTTAAAAGTTACAAGGAAAAGAAAAAAAGTCGATTTCGGCACTCTCGACACGATAAAACCGGTATTTTGCTGAATTTCGTGTTAAAAGTACTATTTTCTAGCTTGTTAAGCATGGCAGAAAACATACGTAACATAAAAAAATTTTCGATTTTTTGACGGTCACCCCGTTTGAAAAAAATTGACAGAATGCGTTTTATGCAAATATTTTCAAAAAAAAATTGTCATTATACAATTTTTTTTGTCACAATTTTTTTTCATAAAACTCACATAAAATTCATCAACATGTGTATGACCAAAAAATTGTGCGGCAATTGTATTTTCAAATCGATTAACTAATTGATAATAATTATCCGAAAAGGCTTTTATGCAGTAACTGCTTCCAGATGGAATATGTGAAATAATATGAACTTTTTCACCTTTTTGTTCTGAATCATAAAGTTCTTTTGTAAGCCAATCCAAAGTCATATCAGAATCTGCGACAGTCATATATGAATAACTAAAATTTAATTTTTTTATTAGAAATGTGCCATTGTAATTTTTAAAACTTACAAATTCCAATGTGAACAATAAATTGTATTTAATGAAATAAATTTTAGGCCAGAAAATGGACGGAATGAATAACTTCCACGGCTGAAAAAGTTTTGAAAATTTGCACAATTTTTTAATATTGAACTTACTACATAATGGTTTCTGAAGCAGATGCAGGAAGCCATTTTGTCCAAGTTTGATTAAAAATTTTATATAGCCATTGTGGGCCACGTGTATCATATTCTGCAATTGTATGTGGAGCAAAACTAAAATTTATAAATATTTTTTTTAATATTTCGAGATTCAATAATGTTTAATAATTCAAAAATGGATCTTGCCAAAAATGCAACCTGTAAAACTTTTACAAATTTTTTAAAATTTTGACAAATTTTTAAGCTTTTTTAGGTTTTAATTTAGACAAAAAACCACTAAATGGAAAAATTTATCCAAAATATTTCGAAAGCAGTGTTGTTACGACTCCGATTCCGGAGTCATGGAATCGACTACGTTCAGATTTTTCAAATTCTCAGGGGGGAGTACGTTAGGAAAAAGAAATTTTAAATTTTAAAATTTTATTTTCCTAATTTTGTTATTTAGCGTAATAAGTATCAAGCTATTATAACATTGCTATGTTAAAACTAACACTGAAAACGTGTGTCGGCTTCTAAATTTCTCATAAAAAATTTTTGGAAATTATTTTTCTGCTTTAAAAAAATGACTCTGGAGTCGACTCCAATGACTCCGACTCCGGAGTCGGAGTCACAGCCGGAGTCATTTTAAATTCGAAAGCACAACACTCCTTGTAAAATTTCTTTAAATTTTCAAAATTTTGATAAATTTTTAAAGCTTTTTTTAGGTTTTAATTTAAACAAAAAAACCACTAAATGCTAAAATTTGCCCAAAATATTTAAAAAATAAAAAAATTTTTCAAATTTTTTTCTAAATATTTTTAAATAGATTTTGTAAAATTTGAAATTTTTTAAATTTTGCCAAAAAACAAAAACATACGCATCCATTGGTACACCTTCATGATTTCCGGTTGTTTGAAAAACGGGTATATTTGGAAAATATTGATAAATTGTATCAGTGATATTTATCAAATTTACTCGCGTTGTATCTTGTTGATTTGCCCAAATATCATGTGATTCAAAATCTCCAGTAACAATTATATAATCAATATTTGGTTCATGTGTTGAAATCCATTTCATTGTTTCTTCAAACATAATAAATGGAATATCACATCTTGCTGGAGTGCCATATTTTCCAGCTGGCATTTTTATTGAAGTTGAAGAATTTTGTGCCCGACAACAAAAATTATATGTTTCAATTGCGCCATGTGCACAATTTGCTTCACTTCCAACAGAATATTTTCGATCAACATGGATATCAGTTAAATGTAGGACTCTCATTGTTGGTTTTCCAGGTGCTGGAATTGGCCATGGCTGAACAGGGGGTTTATTTCCAGGAATTGTCAGAGGCCATGGTTGATTCAATATAGAATCTGGATATCCACAACCGGATACAATCCAAGCTTCACAAATATCTAATGGAAGCAAGGTGGTACCTTTTAGGGCAAAATATATTTCACTTCCAAATGCTTTCATTAATTCATTACATATTTCAGGCTCTTCAATTTTTAAATCAACACAAGTTTTACTGAAAGAATTCAATTTTTTCGAAATAATTTTTTCTTGGAACGAAAATATAAAAAAAACAATTCTTTGTAATTTTGATTAGGGTCGGTAAATTTACCCAAAAATGCAAAAACTGCCTCCAGATTCACCCAAATTTAGCTGGGAAATGACTTTAAAAGTCTAAAGCGTGCTTAATAATTGAATTTTAAGTGAAAATAACTAATTTTTGGCCAAACAAATCATTTTTTGATTTTTCATTGTCGCTATTAATACAATTTCGATCTTCAAAAATGTAAAAANATCATTTTTTGATTTTTCATTGTCGCTATTAATACAATTTCGATCTTCAAAAATGTAAAAAACATGATTTTTAAAAAAAAAGCTAAATTTTTAGTATATCCGTCTCTGAAAAATTTTTTATGGAAATCAATTTTGGAAAATTTTCTTCATTTTTCTAAAAATTTTCTCATTTGTCCTACACACAAATGTTTTAAATTTACCGGTAAATCAGCCCTTGGTAAATTTACCGGCAAATTTGCCACCGACCAACCCTAATTTCGAAAAAAACTTACTAAAAGAATGCATCCAATTGTGCAGTGGTACTATTTTTATTTAATTGAATTTTTAAACCATTCATTAAAACTTTACAATTATCACAATTTATGCCAGCTTTATCATTCGATGGATTTAAAAAATCCTAAAAGTCCTTTATAAAAACTTTATCTAAAAATTAATTTTACTTTAATTGATGGAATTGGTGATCCAAGCGTTACAAACATAATGCAAAATAACAGCAAAATAATTAACTTCATTTTTTTTAAATCTAAAAAAATTTGTTCAAAACTTTCACCTATGACCTCTCAAACGACAATGAAAAAAATTCGAAGAAAAAATTTTTCGTAGCATTGATTTTTGTTATCTTTATTACTCTATTCTTATATTGCCTCTAACATGTGGAATTAATGCAATTAAATTAAACAACAACAACCTTTTAAAGAAAAATGTATGCACCAATTTTTGTTCAAGAAAAAAGAATTTTTCCAATCAAAACATTTTATTCCAACTTTCAAAAGCAAAACACAAATAAAAATCATACAAAAGCAAAAAATACAAAAAATAATCGCAAATGTACAAAAAAATTCTTTTATTGTCCATTATCAGCAGCTTGAGGTTGTTGTTCAGTTTCATCTTGTTGAATTGAAACACCTGTAAAAAATTCCAAGGGATGTTCTTCCATTGCTTTTCGCTCTTCCGGAGTATAATCATCAACAATATTTAAATATTCTTGAATTTGTTTAACTTCCATTTCTTCCATAATTGCCATAACATAATCTCCTGCAGCTTCAAGGAAACGTTGAGAATCCAAATAATCTGCTTTCCAACAAAGTTCTTTAAATTCATTTTCAGGCATTTCTTTAAAGAATGCATTTGTCCATTTTAAGTGATTTTTGCAGTTGAAGGAAAATGATTATGAAGTTCAACAAATTTTTCCAATTGTTTTTGAGTCATATCAACTTCAACAGCATCAGAATTATCTGTATGTTCGGTGACATTTTTTAAAATATTACAACAATTAATTACAGATGGACCAACTTCAATTTGAAATTCTGGATTAATTTTTGAACGAAGAAACATTTTTTGTTCAGGAACAGCAATTTCAGCAGCCATTATAGAATCGAATAAAATAAGAGAGAGAGTTAATTGAAGGAAGAAGTCAAAAACCAAATAATGATAATTTGAGGATTTTTAGTTGCTTATATATGATTTTTTTCGGAGCAAGGAATTGCAGTAAATAAAATAAGTGTTTGTTGGTTCTTCTCTTAAGGCTGACCTGGAAAAAAACTATAATTAGCGATTCTTGAAAAACGTCCTTAAATTTTTTGAAAAACAATTTTTTTGTGGTTTATCAGCAATTTTGTAATTCGTGAATGCGTGGCATTGATTCTTTTAAAAAAAAACCTCATACTTTAAAAATTTATGAGTTTTCTCATTGCAGCAACGACAGTATTATCTTTAGTTCTTTTTTTACAGAGTTATGGAAAATATACTGAGTTGTTTTTGTGCAAAAGTTTTAAAAATATATATTTCTGCATATGTTATGGGCAAAAAAAGAAATCTACGAAAAATATTTTTTGCAAAATTGTGTCATTTGAGGACTGTAATTAAATAATACAGTAATACAAAAGCTATATGTACCAATTTGTCTCCAAAAATAACATTGACAACAACTTTTTTCTAATTATCAATTACTTTTAAGATTTATGTCATACAAAATTGTTACTGTGTAAAAAAACATAAAAATAAAGCTGTAATTTTAAAATAGAAGTTTCATAAAAACAGCCCAATTTTTCAAACAGTAATAAAAGGCTTTATAATTTAAAATTTAAAGCTTAACCGAAAACAACTTAACTTTAAAGTATTCATTAAATTTTTTATTGGCTTATAATAACTGCTGAAATTCGACTCATTCAGCGAAAAAAATAGAAAAAAAAGCTGATATTTTGGGTTTTTAACACATAACATCTTGCAAAAGCTGTTGAAATTTGATTTCTATAAAAAAATTAAACATTTTTGTTGTAAAAATATGGAAGAAAAACTTTTCAATTTACTATTATATTCTGAAATGGCAATAAATATTATCTTTTTTATCCTAAATATTTTAATATCTGTTTTTGTTTGTTTTGAATGGAGAAAAACAAAATCCATTTTTAAATCCCCATATTTTTATATTTTAAATTCATTTTATATTGTTGAAATAATTTTTAATGTTGCATGGGTTTATGTTCGGCAAATTGATTATGATCCAGCAAATCCGTTGTTGCCATTGTTAATTTTTATACAATGGTATGTGCAATGTTTTCAAGGAATTTGCGAATTTACAATGGGTTTAAGTCGTTGTACAGCATTGGCATTTCCAACTTTACATTCTATGGTTAGTTTTTGTATTATTTAGAAAATGAAGTTTTACCAAAAAAATGTTTTATAACTGAACCTGAAAATCAGGCATTCAAGGCGACGTAGTTTTTTAGCGCACGTGTTTGGGCGCATGACATTTGGGTATGTTTTTTTAAGCGCAATTTTTTGGCGTCGATTTTAGGGCAAAAAGTTTTAGAAGCGTGACTGTTAAGCGTGTGACATTTGAGCGCATGATTTTTTAGCGTAATTTTTTAGACATAATTTTTTGCGCGTTTACCATTTGGGCTTTTTTTGGCACATTTTTTAAAGCGTGTGACATTTGAGCGCATGACTTTTTAGCGTGATTTTTTAGGCGCATTTATTTATGCATTTGACTATTGGGCGTAATTTTTTAAGCGTGTGACATTTGAGCGCATCACTCAGGTGACCCAAATATGTAAAAAAATCCAAAAAAGTTGTCAAACATTGAGGTATTCTTTCAAAGTCATGCGCTCAAATGTCACAAGCTTAAAAAAATGATCTAAAAAAAGCCTAAATGTTAAACGCACAAAAAATTATGTCTAAAAAATTACGCTAAAAAATCGTGCGCTCAAATGTCACACGCTTAACAGTCACGCGTCTAAAATTTTTTGCCCAAAAATCGACGCCAAAAAATTCCGCTTAAAAAAACATGCCCGAATGTCATGCGCCCAAACACGTGCGCTAAAAAACTACGTTGCCGCATTCAGTGGAGCGTGATTAAAAAAAATTACGCCATTCAAAACTAAAGTGTTACTAAATTTTTTTAGTTATGGGAAAAAAAACGATGGATATTTTTTATGGTTCTTATTTACACTTTCCCTTTTATCTCCCATGGATATATTTTTGCAAGATTTGATTGTAAATTTATGTCTTCGAATGCTGAAGGCTGCCTTCAATATCGACAAAGATCAAATTTTGTAATTGCTGTTATGACCCTTGCATTAAATGTTGCATGTTTGGCCGTGGTTTTTATTGGACTTATTTTTTCTCCAAAATCTTACAACCAAACTCAAAAAACAGAGATGGAAAAACGACTAACTTTACAAGTTTTAATTTCTTCTATATCAAATATTTTATTGTATGTTGAAAATTTTATTCATTTATTTACTTGGACTTTGGATTATAAAATTTCATCATATGCATTATGGATGTTACAATATTATCCTCAAATGTTGATTATATTTTTCCTAACTCCAACAGTTCGAACAGAATTTGCTGCATTTTATATTGGAATTGCTAAAAAAGTTTCATGGGGTAGCGGGGCAAGTGTATCAGTGTTTTAATATTAGCTGTTCTTGATTTTATGTTTATTAACTTTTTTCATAAACGTAATTAGAAAATATTTGTATTTTAAATTATAATTAATGTTTTTTTTATTCCAATAAATAAAAATATTTAATTATTCTTTTTTTTCAAAAAGCAATGAAAGTATTATATGTATAAAGGAAGTATAAAAAGAAGCTTTATTATAAATCACATAAATAAAAAACAAAATTTTTAAAAGAAATGTGCAAAGTATTCTTGTATTGTTTTATCATTACCACTGATTTTTTAAAAAGTTAACAAAAAATGCAAATCTTTCATTAAAAATGTAAAACATATATTGAAATTGATTTTTCATGGTTTTGAACAGGTACAGATCTTTTTTCTAAAATTAAAGGAGGCGGACGTTTTGATCCAGTTTTGAAATCTTGGATATTCGTGATTTTCAGGCAAACTGAGAGTCTTGAAACGGAAATGCATGTTTTTTGATAAAAAAATTTAAAAAAAGGGTCATTTTCGTTTCAAGACTCTCAGTTTGCCTGAAAATCACGAATATCCAAGATTTCGAAACTACATCAAAACGTCCGCCTCCTTTAACTTTTAATTATCATTGTTGCCGTATATGTATACAGAAGTAGTAATAACACGAACAGAAAAAATATTTGTTCCGCAATTAAATAAACGTGGAAATTTTTTTTATAAAGACCTAAAACTACATGACATGTCGCATATATAACCTTTTTTAATGACTCACTTGTCTAAAAAAATTATTTTAAAGAAAAAATAAATTTTGGATGTGGGTTGATAAAGGGTATTAAAAAAGCAATAGTTAATTTGTATTTATTTGTTTAAAAATTTCTTCCTTGTCAAAGTTTTTTAAAAATTAAAATTTGCGAGACCTGTTTTTTTAATATCTAAAAACGTTTTAAGCAGAAATATGCCGTTCTCAGATTTTTATCCCTGGATTGTTTTATTCAACGATCTTACATCTTTTTCATGTTCTATAACAGCAACAATTCTATCATTTTTGTTGCTATTTTTCCAACAACGAAAACGAAATTTAATTCAATATTCGCCTGTAATGAACCTGTATTTAGGTTTTAATGTTTTAACTGGTGCTATAACTTCTGCTGCAACATTTTATCTTTTAATCTTTTGGCAATCAATCAATGCAACATATAATGCACAAATATTATTTCTCTTGGGTGGAATTTCAATTCAAGCATTAACATATGCGCCATTAATTGAAACATTTTTATGCGTTGATCGATGTTTAGCAATTTTATTTCCAACAAAATATTCAACTTTTTGGAAATATTTTATTGCAGTTTTTGCAGTATTTTTGTATATTTTAACATTTCTTGGATATAATTTTTTTACAAATACTATCAACAATTTTCCTACAACGATTGAAACAAAATGTATAGTATTTTTATGTCAAAAAGATCGACAATCTCAATTAATTACGGTTTCCTTCAAATTTTCCACTGCAGTTATAAATGTTTTTGGAACAATAATTTTGGGAGCTTTAATGAAAAATCGAATAATTGCAACAACAGCAATAAAACGGATAAATCAAGTTGTATTTCATATGCTAATTTCGACTGTTGCTTTAGTATTTGTACCAAATATTGCATACTTTATTGCACATGTATGTTTTTTATCAGCAGGTTTTTTTTTCAAGTGTTTATCTTAATTTTTTAGTTGTACTTTTTCAAACTTGCTGATTATACTGGTCCAATGGGTGCAGCCTTAACAGCAGTAAATATGTGTGCATGTTCAATAATTTATTGGAAAATGTCTCGAAAAGCTACAAAAAGTCCCGTTCAAACATTAAAAACTCAAACAACTTCAAAAACATTTTTTCCAAATTAATTTCTCAGATAAAAACACATGTGATGTTTTCTGAAACCGCAAAAAACAATATTATCAAATTTATTGCATTTAACTTTTCATTATTTTTGGTTACTTATAACAAAATTCATTTTATTATCATTTGCATACATTTTATTTGAATCCTTAGAATACCAAAATATGCCATTATGAAATTACGTAATTTTTTTGTGCAAGATCTTAAACTTTGGATGACTTTAGTAATACGTGTAATAAGAACAAAATCGACACAGTATCTATGGAAATGTATAATGTTTTGGTTTTATTTTTCAAAAAATAACAAAAATATCAAATGAGAATAATGGAAATATGTTTTTAAAATTTTTTAAGAAAAAAATAATAATGTTTTTGAAAAAAGAAAGAACAAAGAAAAAATATTTCATAAAAATACAAAAAAACAATAGAAATTCGGTACATCAAAAAAAGAAATTTAAAATGATTGATGTTTAAAAAAAAGAGTTTTTTGCTTTCACTTTTTTTTCGTAAAAATGATTTCATTGGTTTGCTTAAAAATATAAAGGTACTGTAGCTTCTTGGAAAAAAAATAATTTGCTCTCAAAAATGAGGTACTTCTCAAGAATTGTGATGTGATAATGGAACAGTTTGAGAGAAAACAGTCAAATTTTTAAATTGTTTTCATCACTTTGATGTTAATTATTTGCATTCTTTTTTAAAAAACATAATCCCTCAAAAAGTTAAAACTCTCTTCCTAAATATTTCACAATTTTTTTTGCAAGATCTTAGATTTTGATGACTTTAGTAATACGTGTAATAAGAACAAAATCGACACAGTATCTATGGAAATGTAATAATGTTTTGGTTTTATATTTCAAAAAGAATATTCTAAAAAGTAATAAAAATAGCAAAATAAGAAAATAATAATGTTTTTGAAAAAAGAAAACAATAAAGAAAAAAGCTTTCATAAAAATACAAAATAACAACAGAAATTCGGTTCATCAAAAAAGAAATGTAAAATGATTGATGTTTAAAAAAAATGTAAAAAGTTTTTTGCTTTTATTTTTTTTTGTAAAAATTTACAATGCCATAAATTTTTACTGTAAAATACAGTAATATTGAAGCATAAAAAAGGTTTCGAAAGAAAGCTTTTTTAATGTTTATCTAAGAAATTAGAAGAAATATATTAAATAACACCAAAGGAAACACTTCTTGTAAAACAAAGAGAATTTTGGTAGTGCACAAAAAATCAAAGAGGCTTTTGCTTTGTTTTTTCTTCGAAGAAAGCATTGTTTGCTAATAAATGCCATAAAATCGTTCTAAATTTCAAACACTTTTTTTAATCAAAACACATGTGATGTTTTTGTGACCATTGAAAGCTTTTATCAACTTTATTGCATTTATTTAATTATTTATTTAATTTGCTATTTAAAACAAAATTTATTTTATTATCATTTGCATACGTTTTATTTGAATCCCTAAAATACCAAAATATGCCATTATAAAATTACGTAATTTTTTGTGCAAGATCTTAGATTTTGATGAATTTAGTAATACGTGTAATAAAAACAAAATCGACACAGTATCTATGGAAATGTATGATTTTATTTCAACAAAATAACAAAAATATCAAAAAAGAACAATGGAAATATGTTTTTAAAAATTTTTAAGAAAAAAATAATAATGTTTTTGAAAAAGAAAACAACAAAGAAAAAAGCTTTCATAAAAATACAAAAAAACAATAGAAATTCGGTTCATCAAAAAAGAAATGCAAAATGATTGATGTTTAAAAAAGACATAAAGAATTTTTTGCTTTTATTTTTTTGTAGAAATGATTTCATTGATTTACTTAAAAAGTTTGCAAAATGCCATTATTGTTTACTGCAAAATACGGTAGCATAGAAGCATAAAAAAGGTTTCGGAAAAAAGCTTTTTTAATATTTATCTCAAATCTCCAAAAAAGATTTTTAATATTTATCTCAGAAGAACACGTTAAATAACATCAAAGGAAAGACTTCTCGTAAAACAAAAAAAATTAGTTTAAACAAAGAGAATTTTGGTGGTGCATAAAAAAATCAAAGAGGCTTTTTCTTTGTTTTTTCTTCAAAGGAAGCATTTGTTTGCTAATGCAAAACATAAACAGAAAGATCAAAAATTTGATACAAAGTGTAACTCTCTAATTGCTGAACTCAAAAAATTATTTTTTATTTATTTGTTTCGAAATTAATTTTGCTATCTTTTTTTTATAATAAAACTATTTTAGTTTCGTTAAAGTACTTTTCATTCATTTTTTTGTAAGCTAAAATAATAAAAGAGGAAAAAACATAGATAAATAAGATTTGCAAAAATAACTTAATTCTATTTGCAAGCAATCAGTAAAAAAAAGCAAACTAAACAAGAGAAAAAACATGGGTTTTTTGGGTAATAAAAGAGGGAATTTTCCCATCTTATAAATAGTGATGTGCTTCGTTTTTTCAAAATTTCTCTAGAAATATAAGTTTAGTACCAAAAAATGCACGACATTTGTATGAATAAAAATCGATGAAAAATTTAATGGTTGTATGTCTGATAAGAAAATAAGTGATAAAGAAAAAATGAAAATACCGTAATTTTTTTAGTCAAATTTCGACCACCTCGGACAACCTATTTGGGATTATGCCTATCAGATGCAGAATTTTTCTCCGAATCCAATAAAGTAAATTAAAAATGCGCGAAAGTGCGCGGTCATTGCATTTCGAGAAAAAAACGTAAATTTGCCTTTTGTCTGTGCACGTTGCTACTTATAAATTCTTTGTTACACGTTTTTTATCCATCCAAGAAAAATAGAGTAATTCAAATTTTTGTTTATGCTATTATTAGGTGAAAGATGAAAGTTGCATAATTCTTAAAAAACACAACTGGATTTCGGAGCATTAAACTATGAACGCTTTTAAGCGTTTATGCTGTAAAAAGTTTGATTTCCTGCTTCATAACTTGAAATTTAACAACAGGAATGTTATATCAGAAAATAGTTTTTTTACTTTTTTTAACCGTAAAATTTTCACTCTTAACATTTTCAAATTGTTTTTTTTGTTAAATGTAATTAGTTTCATTTCTTTCATATTACGGAAAATGTTAATTTTATAAGATTTGATAAAAAATTATAATTTTTTGTGATTTAAAAAATATATTTAAAGAAATGTTTTTAATTTTTTTCTGAAAAAACATAATTATTAGATTTTTCCTTGCTTTCCCAATAGTAACCAGGCAATAAGTTTTTTTTATAAAACGGTTGCTCAGCTTCGTTGCTAATATTATATTCGTTTTTTCTGATTTTCTGTTTTTAGTTTCTTTACTTTTTCATTTTATCATTTTTTGAATTTCAAAAATATGGGAGCTTTAAATATTTTCTCACTTGTACTTCTTGCAGCTGCTTTTATTGCACAAAACAATGGTGCAATAAATCGATTTATTCCAATGTGGTGTGTTGATCTTCATGCTACACCAGTGGGTTCTACATATGATAGCACAAAAGATGTTATGCAAGCGTGTGTTGAAGCACCTGCCTGTATTGGATTTAAAAAAATTTCTGAAAGCGAATATCTACGTTTATATTTATTAACTGGTTATACATTTAATGAAACATCGAGAGATTATTATTTATGGGATAAAACTGCAGGTAAAACATTTCAAAATCAACCTAATGAATTGGATGCATTAATTTTATTTGCAATTTACATTAATGGCGAATGTCCAGCTCCATTTTTTGTTGATGGCTCATTATGCCGTGGGCGCAGCGATATCTCTGTAAGTTTTTTAATGTTCTTATTTTAAAACAAAAACTTATTTTTCAATTTTTAGAGAGAATTTTGTTACTCATATCCCACTTACATGGCACCTCAACATGATGGCACATATTGCTTTGTTCTTCAAAAGCAAACTGTAATTAATTCCTGGGCATAAAGAAACAAGTTCACAATATCTTTAAATTTTTAACCCCATTATAAAAAAACGTATTTAATTTGTGTTTCATATAATTGATGCATTTGTATTTTATTGTATTGTTGTTTAAAAAAGTTTGCTTAAAATTATAATAAAACGATTTGAATCAAAAATTGACTTTTTGAAGATTATACAAAAATTAGCTTTAAAAAAATTTTCAAGAGTATTTTTGTTTTTACACTAATATAACACTGAAATCTGACGTTATAGAATTATTTCAGAATTCAAAAAGAATGCTTTTCGAAAATCGTATATAGCCATTTTTGGCAATACCATATCTAAAAACGATCCTTAAAAAGCTTTTACTTCACAGATACAATATTTGAAGGTCAATTTTAATCGAATTTTTTTTAAGTTGTATTTTTTATAACTGAATATTTAAATGAGTAAAATATAGTTTCTTGTAGATGAAAAATATGAAGACATTTTTTTAAAGATGCAAGGGATGAAGATTTCTTTTGCAACAGCGCAAAAGCATAAACCTCAAATTTAGTGAAACTCTAATCTAACATCTTGAGAAAAAAAAGTTTATGCTCAATTCCGGATTCTGAATCTCAAAATCCCCAAAAGTAAATACAATAATTATGTTCAAATCTTTGAATATTGAAGATGATCCAGAACTTGATAATTGGATAGGAGATATCTTTCAAGATTTTCGTCAATGTCTTATCAATCTTCTTGGTTTTTGATTTTGTAAATTTGATCCGCAGTTAGCTTTGTATTTAATGTTTATTCGAAATTATCAAGCTTTAACGGAAATGCGTCAAAAATGTAAAAGAAAAGGTAATTTTTTGTTTTGATTAGAGTATCTTTCAATTAATTTGTTTTAGTTTGGGCTCCAAAGCAATTACGATTGGTCTTTAGTAATCGAGATTTGCGGCGACTTTTTCAACATTGCAAAAATATGGTCGATCATCATTTAATTACAGATTTAGTTTCCACTCTTGTTTCAGTATTCTTTACTGAAAACTTTGCTGAAGCTGTTAATTTGAATGCAATTCAATCAGCAATCTTACTTGCAATTGGTCTCCAGCATGAAACAGTTGATGAACTTGCTCCAGAATTAAATTTACCTGTAAATCAAAATCTTGCAATTTTCTTAAAAGGTATCCGTACACTTTTTGATTATCTTGATGAAAGCTTTTTAAATGGTATGGAAGAAGATATTGAAGGGTCTCGAAAAGCTGTTGTTAAAAATGTTGCAACAAATGATGAAAATATGGGAAAGCTTCGAAGTTTGGATGAAAACTTTCAAGAAGGTGAAGAACGTGTTAAAAGGCAACAAAAAAAGATAAAGAAGATATGATTAGTGAACTTCGATTGGACAATTATTCCATCAACGGAACAGATGATGAATGGACCATTTGCACCGATGATATATTTGATCAACCTATGAATGCCGGACCATCGCTTAATAATTTTTTAATTTATTTAATTTCAACTTTGTACATTTTTTGTTTAACTTTTGTAATTCGAACTTGTTTTTTTTAAAAATTTGATCCTGCTTTCTTATGTAAAAATTAAGTTATTAGCAGATATAATGCCGCAATTTTTTTGTTATTATCTTCTCCAAAAAAATGAATTTAAAATTGATAGAATAGTATTAATATATAATAAAAAACAAGATTATGTTTTAATCAGAAAGACTAAAGTATTTTCCTTATCAGCATAGGCCGTTACCATAAACCACAATATACGTCAATCGAACATGAAACAAGGAACGTTTAAAATTTTATCGTTGACCCAAAAAAGTTTGAATTTTGATCAAAGCTTAAAACGACAATGAAATTTTTTTTTGACAAATATCAGTTTTTTTCTCACTAAGCAATAAAATAAATGTTTTAAAAAATTTATCATTGTTTAGTGTCTGTAAATTATTACTATCGGAACCAAAAGCTTACTGTAAGTTACAGGGAGCTACCGTAAGCTACCGTAGCCAGGGATTTAAGAGATCAAAGATCAAAATGGTAAAAAAATCGGTGCATAACTACTAACAAATGTCAGTTTCTTTCTCACCAAGCAATAAAATAAATGTTTTAAAAAATTTATCATTGTTTAGTGTCTGTAAATTATTACTATCGGATTGGTAAAAAAATAAAACATTTTTTATTTTCCTTCAAATGGAATTATTTTTTGAAAAAGCGTTTTTTAAAGCAATTATAAAAAAAAATAAGCTGTTTGAAAAAATTTAGTTACATATATTTTAGTTTTTTACACAAATTTTGCTGTTGTTTTTATTTGATTAATTTGTTATTTCTTTGAAGACAATGGCTGATGACGCTGAATGTCGCGGTATGGAAATTAAGGTTTGTTTAAAATTTTTATTTAAAAAAATGCAGTTTTCAAATTTTTTGTATAATTCAAATGAATTTCTCATGTTCTTGAACTTTATTTTGGAGCGTTTTATTTTTAATTGTTTATCACTAAAAAGTACATTTTTGTTTAAAAACAATAATTTTTCGCTCTCGTTAAATTTTATGTCGTTCGTTTCAATTACAACTTTAAATCAATTTTTTTTGGAAATCAATTTAAAAAATTTTTGATTAATCCTTTTCCGTTTTTGAAGGGAAAAAGAAAATTTTTTTGGGGCGAAAAATTTTAATAAGACATTTTTAAAGGTAATTTATAAATTTTTAAAGAAATGTAGTTATTTTTTTAAATTTTGAGATACTTTGGATGTTAAAATCAGGGATGAGAAATCCGGCCGAAAAGTGCGGCCGGCCGCGGCCGTGGCCGAAAAAATCAAGCCTAAAATAAAAAAAAATAAAATTTTCCGGCCGGCCGCGGGCCGGCCGCTCTGTTTTTAATTTTATTAGGCGAAAAACAAAGAATTTTGCCAAAAACACCGGCCGGCCGCATTTTTCATCCCTGGTTAAAATATTATCGTATTTTGAGATAACAATAGTAATTTCATTTTTTTCAGAGATGAGCACAAATTGTTGCAATTATTGTTATTATTTTGAGTGTTTGTTCATTCAATCTTATTGATTTTGTTATATATGTTTTGGTTTATTTGGGAGTTGACAATAATAAACCTGGATATTTACTTAATGCAAAAATTTGTCTCGTAAGTTTTTTTTTGATTTACGGGTTTTCCAAAAAAAGATTAAAATAGACAGAACAGATGAAATCTTTTTTGTGTAAAATTTTTTAACCTGGTTTTAAAAAAGCAGAACATTTTAATGATTTCAATAGTTAATTATTTTGCCCAGTTAAATAAATTTAATGGTTTGTTTTTCTTCTTTTTTACTTTCTAAATAAAAAGAATTTTTAGCATTCAAATTTGGAATCTCATCTGCTTGTATCACTTTCTCATATATGATTATTTTGTTGTCAGCAAAGCTCGTCGATTCATGCTAGTGGTTCCCCAACTCATGTCAATGTTAATCAAACAAGTTTATGTTCAACCATAATTTTACCTTTTTGGCTTCAGAAATTTCTCAAACTAATCGAACTCATTCTTTTCTTTTAATCGATTTTTGTTTATTTGTGTTTTCCTAAAATTTGAATTATTTAAATTTGCTTTGCATTAATATGTTTTTGTTTCCTAAAATTGCTTAAAAATTTTTAAATATTGTGTTTCTGGTTTTAAGCTGTATTCCAATTTGAATAAAAAAATTTCGAAAAAAATGATTTTGAAACAATGTTGTGCTTCTTACTTTTCCGTGACTCCTGCTCAGACTCCGGAGTCGAGGTAGAGTCGACTCCATCGACTCCAAAAAAGAATACAAAGAAATATTTTTTTGATTTCTTTCATTGTTTTTATCATTCACAAATTAGGCTATCATATCAATTCTTATCAGTGACAGCTGCGAGATAATTTAACAACCTTAAGTGTGTTTTAAAAAATTTATGAAAAAAGGTTAATTGTTTTTTTCCCGAAAAAAATGTTGTTTAAACAAATTTGAAAAAACAACGATTTATTCATAAGAATAATTTTGTCCGTTTTTGATCCGGAAAAAAAAGCAAAAGGTTATGTAAAAAAAACAAATGTCATGATTTTGGGATAAAACAGCCTTAAGGGATAATTTTAAAAAAATTTTTAGTAACCCACTTAAAACCAGGAAATATGTTGCAGTTTTAGCTATAAAAGGTTACAAGAAAAAAAATAAGTTTATCACATTTGATTCTTCAATTCGGTTTTAAAAATGATGTCTAATTTTGGTATCTTTGTAATGGTAATTTTTTTGCCATTAAATAGTATTTTTGCTTGTATGCCTACTCCAATTATTGATGATACTATTATTCCAATTACAACAACATTTCCAACAAGACCTCCACCATGTAGTGCATGTCCAACTCCGGTACAAGTTGAACCATTGTGCCGTGTGATGAAAATAATAGAATAATTTATAATCGAGGTCTAATTTGTGTAATTACAGCTCAAGCTTCATTATTTGTGGATTCTATCCAGCTGATGTCATTTGTGATATTTCTAGAAAATACTATATTGGAACACCAACCGCTCAAATAAAACTCATAAAATGTAATAAAAATTATTTTTTTTAAACTTTACTTTATTTTGCAAAATTTGATAAATAAATATATTGATTCCATTTTGACTAATAAAAATTATAATAACCGTTATATAAATATTATTTAAAAAACGACAACCATCTTTTAAGCACGATTTTTAAAGAATTCTTTTTTTTAATTGTGGCCGCAGAAAAGCTTTACCAAAATGATTGAAAAATTTTTGATTAGTCACTTAGCATACATGAAAAGCAAATGAAAATTTTTCTGCCAGATGTGTGCACAAAAAAAGAATAACAAAAATAATTTACAAACTTCTGACCGAATTTTTAAAAGCTGAAAAAATAAAAAAAAACTGTCGCTTACGCGTTTTGCAATGATTAAAGAGGTTTTTAACGTTCCACACAAAAATATCTGTTTTCGAAACCATTAAAAAACCAGAATTATAAGTAAATCATATTTTCAAAAATAATTAACCTTTACAAACATTTAAAATTGCAAAGAAAACCTTTCCTTATCTCAAACACTTTTCATTCTGATTGAAACACATTCGATGTTTTCTGAAACCTCAAAAAAAGGTTTATCATCATTATTGCACCCATTTAATTATTTATTTGCTTTTTAAAAGAAATTCATTTTATTATTATTTGCACACGTTTTATTTGAATCTCTAAAATACCAAAATATGCCATTATAAAATTAAGTAATTTTTCGGTGCAAGATCTTAGATTTTGATGACTTTAATAATACGTGTAATAAGAACAAAATCGACACAGTATCTATGGAAATGTATGACATTTTTAGTTTTATATTTCAAAAGAAATATTCTAAAAAGTAATAAAAATTGCAAAATAACAATTGAATCTTGTTTTTGAAAAAATAAAACAACAAAGAAAAAAGCTTTCATAAAAATACAAAATAACAATAGAAATTCGGGTCATCAAAAAAGAAATGCAAATTGATTGATGTATGAAAAAAAAAGTTTTTTGCTTTTATTTTTTTCATGAAAATGATTTCACTGATTTACTTAAAAAGTTTGCAAAATGCCGTTATCGTTTACTGTAAAATACAGTAATTAAAACATAAAATCATAAAAAAGGTCCCAACAAAGAATTTTTATATTTATATCAGAAATAACAACAAAGGAAAGACTTCTTATAAAACAAAAAAAAATAGTTTAAACAAAGAGAATTTTGGTAATGTGAAAAAATTCAAAAAGGCTTTTGCTTTGTTTTTTCTTCAGGAAATTATTGTTTTCCAGAATACTTGAACAACATTATATTACGTAATGAAAGTCACCGGAAGTTTATCCATAGCATATTTCAAAAGTTTTTCCATTTTAATGATGTTGAAGATATTGTGAAGCTCATTTTTAACAAAATTGCAAAATCCGCAGGCCCCGAATTAGAGAGTTACTTATGATATTTTTTCATGTAGTTTTAACAGGAGAATTATTTTTTGCAATAAAATTTTCCCGATGGAATCGGGAAATGGGTACCGTAACCGGATTACCGTAATCCAATACGATTTTTTCAATATTCCGAATACAAATTTTCTTTTGTTTATCAAAAGGTTTTTGTTTCGTTTTAATAAAATGAGATTTCTTAATTACATTTACCACAAATGATTTTCCTGTCTTTTGCATTGGAATATTTGAATTTTATGTTGTGTTTACAAAAAAGCCAAGTAAAATTTCAAAAAATCGAATTGTCATTTTTTATTTTTTTAAAAGCGTTTTTGTTAAATATAGGAAACAATTAAGTCTTAGTAACTGTTTGTGCACCAATCAAAATAACTTCTTCGATGCTTTTCGAAAAACTATTTTTTAAAAGAAAACAAAGTTTGTGATTATTTTTTAAAGGAGGCGGACGTTTTGATCCAGTTTTGAAATCTTATACATTCGTAATTTTCAGGCGAACTGAGAGTATTGAAACGAAAATGGCCCTTTTTTAAATATTTTTATCAAAAAATATGCATTTCGTTTCAAGATTCTCAGTTTGCCTAAAAATCACGAATATCCAAGATTTCAAAACTGGATCTAACCGTCAGCCTCCTTTAAATAAAACTCTAATCACACGGGGCGACCTTCTTCGAATGGCACATTCATCTTTCTATTTATTGCCAATATCTAAGCAATATTGGCCATGGCAACATGAAAAAAGGAATACAAAATTGCTTATAAAGGAGGAAAGTTCCATTGAAAGTTGTCAGTTTCTCATTTCTTTTTTTTACTGAAATGTTGAAAACGATTTTTTTAATCTTTTTTTCTTTTTTTCATCTTTTTTTTGCCCAAGAAGGAATAACTGAAAATGAATATATGATATTGGCTAAAAATAACACATGGCCAATTTCTAAAGGTAAGATTTATTCACCGTTCAAATTTGAATTTAAATTTTTTTAATAATACAATTGGTTTTAGATGCATATGATAAATATGTTTCATACTGTGATAATCCTACCACTGCTCCACCTGAATTAAATGGAATAACACGTAAGTCTTTAAATTAAAAAAAATTTTAAAAACAACAAAAATATAACTTTTGAAATGATTTAAGAATTGTTTAGTCGTTGTGATAACTCCTTGAAGCTAACCCCAATGGGCTGCCTTAGACTATTAATTATTTGGAACATAAGAAAGGTCACAAAAACGAAAAACTAAAATCCTTGTTTTTTTTCTTCAAAGTATCAATAACTCCAAGGCAATCAAAAAAATCCTTAGAAGGGTTAAAATTTTTTGGAGGAGGTGTAATTTCGTTCCTTAGAATAAAAAGTCGGATACAAACAAACTTTAACAAAATCGAAATATAAATGTTAGATTTTTGTAGTACTGTTACAAACTTGAGCTAGAAGCTCTCTTACAAGAAAAAATTCAAGGAACATGAATTTTAATCACTATATCGACTTATAAATCTAAAACTCCAAAAGTATTTCTTTTTTGGGGTTATTAAAATTAAAATTTATTGCAACTTTTATATGTTTTGAGCTAGCAAAATATAAGTTTAAAGTTTTCCATGTAAAATTTTAAAGAATAATTTTATATCTTTTTTAGCTGCTGATTGTAATTTTATTTCTCAACCAAATCGTATTTGTCTTCTTTCAACGACTCAAATGTTCAAAACTTCAATCTCTGCAGCAAATACTGGAACCACAATCGAATCTTCTACTGAAACTCCTCAAATTTTAACATCATCCATTGTTGAAAGCACAAATTTCACTGCAGAAACATCTTCAATCGTTTCTGAAACTTCTACTAATTCACCATTGAATGATAAAACTACAGCTGATACTAGCCTAAAAACTTCTGTAAAATCATCTCAAACTATAACAACATCTTCTACACCGCTTACAACAGAAGATGAACACATTTCAAGTTCAGACTCGACAATTTCAACTACAACAATATCACCTTTAACATCTTCTTCCGAAAAAATAACAACCACCGTAAAATTATCTGTTACATCATCATCACTTAAAACAACTCCAAAACAACAAAAAAGTTCCACTTCACCTGAACCTTCCACTCAAACAAATACAAGAAATGCTCCAACAAAATCAATAACTAAACCTACTGATTCTTCCTTTTATAAAACTACAAGCATCCCTTCAAATGATCAAACATCATCCACTACTTCTGAGCCAACCGAAGAACAACAAAGCACTACAAAATTTGATGTTCCTTCTTCAGTAAAAGTTACCAAATCAACAACATCGCTTTCTAGTATATCGAGTTTAACATCCGAAGAAACTTCCGATCGACGAACTACAGTATCACATGGAGAAAGTTCAACAACCACAGTCCGAGAATCGACAGCTGTTGTTGATGATAGTACCACAATGGAATCAGATGAACCAACAGTTGCTTTTCATGTTACATCTACAACTGAAATTCCATTCACGATTAAAACAGAACAAAATACCGCTCATTCTGAATTACATTCAACAATGAAAGATACAACCAAAGAAGCCACTTTTCTAACATCGAAATCTGCAGATGACAGCACTTCATTTTCGCCTTCACCTGTTACAACATCTTCACCAACTACAAAAGTAAATGTTCGTAGTACAGCGTCTATAACGGATTCAACTGATGAGAAATTATCGACAACAATTTCTTCAACACCAACAGTTACATCAACAGCAACATCGACACTTGGAACAGACTCCACTCCAGACAAAAGCTCTCAAACTACTATTGAAAATGAAAAAACTCTAACGGAATCTGTAACTACAACAATCTCCGCATCTGAAAAACAAACAACTGCATCAGATAATATGAAAACAGAAAGTAGCACATCAACAACAACTGCTTCCACCACTTCTGTATCTACTGATATTATCATTGATGATCATGCTACAGCAACGGAAACACTTCAATCAACGGCTGCATCGACAAAAACTTTTAGTGCTTCAAATAGTGAAATACCTGTAACAACTTCCACAACAACTTCAGAACCTGCCACAAGTACTACAACAATTTTACAAAGATTAGAAACAACAATCACCACTTCAGTATCTCCTGATTCTATTATTGATGATCGTGCTACAGCAACTGAAACACCTCAATCTACCGCTGCACTGACAAAAACTTTTGGTGCTTCAAATAGTGAAATACCATCACCAACTTCAGTGCCTGCTACAAGCACTACAACAATTTTACAAAAATCTGAACCAACAACTAACGATGAAAAAAATACTCCAAAGTCAAATGACGAAACTTCCGCCCCAACTGTACCTACAAAATATGAACAGAAAACTACAACAAAAGTTGAAACGGAAGAAACAAAGGCATCAGTTGTATCAACACATGGGACCGATATCGATAAAAGCACAACAATTGAAAAAGATTCTATTTTTGTACTAACAACAGTCAATGGACTACCTTCTTCAACAACAGTTTCAGAAACAACGGATGCAAAAATTACCAATGTTGCTACTGAATCAACCCTTGCATCATCGACAATTGTTCCAACAACACAAATTTCGCCATCTTCAAATGTACCTCAAGAGACTTCAACAACATCTTTGCCGTCAAAAACAAACACAACTGAAAAGCCATCGACAACAACAAGTGAACCAAAAAGTCAATCAACAACTGTAAAAACAACAGAAACAAGCACAACTGAAATCGAATCAACAATTAGTACAACGATACCTTCAACAACTTCAACACCTTCATCCTGTAAAAGTGTATGTCCAAGTGGATTTTTTGAAGGCGATTATGCTTGTTTCAAATTTGTTCAACCAAATAATACACAAGGATGGCAATATAATGATTTCCAAAATGCATGTGATTCAATGAATGGAATAATTGCTTCATTCAGTGATTTTGGTTATTTAACTAATATAAAACTCTTCAAAAAAATTACGTAAGTTGGAATTAGAATTTTAAAAAAATATATTATAAAAAATTTTTCAGACGTTCAAAAAATATGAAAATAACATTTGTTTTTACAAATGCAATTCCGACACCAAATTTTTATAAAACAAGATTTATTCCTGCAATAAATT
>CABFKP010005397.1:0-10700 GCA_901779475.1 Panagrolaimus davidi
TGTCAAAAAAATACATTTGTGTATTACGGAAACAGCTCCTTAGGAAAAAATGAAATGGAGGAAAAAAGTATTAAGGAAGATGGAAAGAAAAAAATGAGGGCGCGAAAAGGATGATAGAAGAAACTGGATGGAATCGTTCGATTTTCTTTTGGTGGAAAGGGATAATAATGATTATTTATATATTTGGTACACCACAAAAAAAATGAAAGAAAAATATAGATATTTAAATCCTTAAAAGCTTTTTCGGATAGGATAAAAAAATGAAAAATTGAAAATGGAATCAATAAAAGGTTAAAGTTTGAGGTTGTATTAGCTTTTGAAAAGATTTTGATTCTTTTGGAATCCAGAATTTTGAGACAAGGTTTTCAGTTTTAGGTTTTTTCTAAAAAACAAGCTAATTTTAAGAATTTCGTTTTCGTGGCAAGAGCTTTAATTATCAAAAAAATCATAAAATTTATATTACTAAAACAATTTTACAAAATTCTTAAAATTTTCTTTAATGATTTTTTCGTTCTTTTTAACTCAAACTCATTTGCCTCAAGTACAAACAAATTTCTCCATCTTTTCTTTTTTACTTTATTTGACGCTGCCGCTGCTTTCATTGCTTTATTCGGTCACTAAGCTTTTTCTTTCGTTGATCGCCGCTGCTGCCGCCCCAAAACATAACACAATATAACAAACATCGTTGTCCACTTGATTTTAAACCAATTTACTTTTTTTTATTTCCATTTTTTTGACTTCCTTCATTCATTCATTACTATTCACGTTTTAAAATTAAAGTTTATTGAGGGTTGCTACTACTTTCACCCTCCTTCACCCTCAATTTTTGCGCAAAAACCTCAATTATTTCAAAGAAAAGAAAGAAAGTTAAATAAGTAAATTAGTGAAAGGTTACTTTTGAGCAAAAAAATGAAAGTGGTTTAAACTTAAATTTTTTAAACGGTTTATATTAAAGTTAAAGCGACGAAAACGTTGTTGTAATTTTTCGTAACAAAATGTAAATTGAAAAAAATGTGTTTAAAAATGAATTACTTTGAAAATAATTGATTAACAAAAAAATGAACATATATGTTCCTGGAGTCGCAATATATATATGGGACATTTGAGAATACAAATTTTAAAAATTGTGGAAACAGTTATCCACGAGAATTTAATTTTTTTCATCGCCACACTAATACCCTATTTTCTAATATTTCAACAAAACATTAAAAATAATTTTGAAAAAATCTCGCTTTTTTTAACACTAATGTAAGGGATAAATGTTAAAAGTTGAAAAAGCAAAAAGTTGTCTAATTTTTGAAAATAACAAAGATGTTTCCGGTAAAGAAAAACTGATTCAGAATCAAATTTTTCAGCAAAAACAAAAACTTTAACAAATTTAAGAAAAGTTAAAAAAAACAGAAGAATGATTAATTGAAGAAAAAAAATATTATTAATCATACAGAAAAAAAATCAAATTTCAAAATTTAACAAAAACAAAAAAGTCAAAGGTTTGGCATTTATTTTTCGAAGAAAGAAAACTTTTTTAAAAAGCCATGGAATTTTTAACATTACGTTACTAAGCAAAAAAAAAGAAGCATAAAAAAATAAAGCAATTCGGCCTTCTTTGATTTATACTTCTTTTTTAGGAAAAAAATACGCGAACGCCAAAATTGAAGGCTTTTTTACTTTCAATTTATTTTTATTTTTTTTGGATAAAAAAGTCAAGGAAAAAAAGAAAATTAAATCAGAACGGAGACAAAATAGAGGAAAGCGAGGAAGAAAAGGGAAATACTTGACCGAATGTATTTTATGATTGCGTAATGGAGTTTTTTAAATGTAAAAAAGTAAAAAGGGCATAAAAAAAAGGAAAACAATTGGGCACTTAAAAAAAATGTTTTAATGAAATAATTAAATTTTAGTTAATAATATTATCGTTTTTGGAACATTGTCAGATGATAGAAAACAGAAATAGGGATATATCTTCTCCATTATAATGAAGCAAAACATGGATAAATACAATATCCAAAATGAATAAGATTATTATGGTTATTTGACGACTTGAAAAAAATTAAAAAATACGATTAGAAAACTTTATACAAAATGAACGAAATTAATGTTCAGTGTTCCCCAAGAAAAAGTCCGGATTTCATTTGACTGACAAATTGTTTGGGATTGATTAAAAAAAATGGAAAGGATTTATTGTTAATTTTTTCCATTTTTACAGGGAGGATCGAATTTGAAATTTCGGCTTTTTCAAAAAATTTTTATTGTAGAAAACAAAATCATTTGAATTCAAGTGTAAGAAACGTTTCGTTTTAAAAAATCGAACCCAAACAATTTGATAGTAAAAGAAAATCCTGACATTTTTTGGGACACTGTGTATCTTTAAAGAACGTTTAGAACCAGCGTGTTAATAAGATTACAGTCTTAAAATAATTTACAGCTGCATTTTAACAAATTTCTACAACAATAAAAAACATTAAAAATCGATTATACAAAACTCTTTTTTTTGCAATCAATCTCTTTCTTTCTATTTTTTATCTCCGAAATCAAAATCATAAAAGGAAAAAAGCTTTGATTCATTCTTTGAATGAACTTATTTAGTTAGATAAAAAGCATGCGAAAATGCAAGAAGAGCTTTCTTTAACTAACACTGATGATAGATGATGGAAGATGATGACCACCACCAAAAAAAGTTATTCAAGGAGTTTTTTTTTCATCATCGATGCTTTTTTTGCGCTTTTGTCCCAAAAAAGAAAAAATCTTGAGTATTCTTGAGTCAAAAGAAAAAGCATTTTTTGACCACCAAAGAAAAAAGGAATCTCTCTTTTTTTAGGAGCAACAACAAAAAAAATAAATTTGAGGCGATTTGAAATAAAATCACCGCAAAAAAAGAGGGTTAAAAAATCAGTTTTTATCGGGGTTGAAAAAAAAAAACTAAGTAAGTATAAATGACTGACCAAGATTAGAAGAAAAAAGCAGAAAATTGAGTTACAAATTGAATGTGTGTGAAACTTTGTTACAAAATAAACGATTGAAGGTTAATGAAAAAAGAGGAATTGCTTTTAAAAAGCTAAATCGCATTATTTTTTGGTAAGGATATTTGCAAGTTTAAAAACATAATTCGTTAGGAAATTTATAAATGCGAAAAAATATTTAGGGTTTAAAAAGTAAAAAACAATCCATTTTTTCACTGTTGACCCTGAAAATCAGGCATTCAATAAAGCTGTAAAAAAGTAGCAAATAACCTGGTTTAAGGGGCTGTCCAGATGTTATGTAATACAAAAATCGTAATTTTTTATCCCACCCCCTCATCAGGTAATCGAACATCAAAGGATTTTGCCGACAAAGTCAAAGCGGTGTAATAGTTCGCCAACCCCACCCACATAACAATTGCTTTACGTAACATCTGGACAGCTCCTAATGAATTCCTGATTTTTATGATCAATCAAAACAAAAGAATTCGTTTTCTTAAAATTTTTTGTTTTTGTTTTTAAACATAAAATCTTAGTGTATAAAAACAGTAACACCATTTTTCCAATATGTGTTTTCATACTTTTGTCAAAAACAATATAAACAAAAAAAAGTAATACAGAAAATTCAACTTTTTTATCGGCTCTCTTTTGAACATCTTAAAATAAGAAGCACGTCCGTTCACATTCCTTGTTATTTTCCACTTATTAACAACAATTTTGAATGTTGAAACTTTTTTCATCATTAAAAATCTAACGCTTTTCAAAATCAAGTCAAAAAAAGAAAAGAATATGAAAAAAGACTCTTTAACCAAAAAAATCAAAGCAAGCAAAAACGAAGAAATCTTCCCTAAGTGTCCACTTCTTTTGCCCCTAAGGCTTTTTGATTTCGATTTGAAAAAAGAATCAAGTGGAAGATGTCGTCGTAGTTTGCATTTTTTGGTAGCTCCTTTAACAGAAACAAAAAAAAAGTAACGCAAAAATCTTCATCATTTTTTGGAAGATAGGAAAATGAGTGAAGAAAAATGGTTAAAAAAAACAAAAACGGTTATTAGAATTAATTAAATTTGCAAAAAAAACAAGTTTAGGAAATCCAAAAAAGGATTTGGGGTCTTTAATCGAATAAATATGTTTATCCTGCTCTAACAAATATCTTAAAAAAATTAGATTTTACTAAAACAAAGAATGCAAAGCTCAGGAAAAATATATGAGAAAAAAGGAACGATTAACCGAAACAAAAGGTAGTAATTATTTTGTCGACTTTTCGAAACAATAAATGAAAAATTTAATGTACTTACAGATATGCGCTTAAAAAAGTTTAGAAATTTACGACGTAATTTTAAAAATCTTGAAAAATCAATAAAAGTTTCAAACAAAAACGTGTCAAAATTCCACGTGAAAAAATCAAAAGTGGCATTAAAAAACTAAAAATCAGCTTAAAAGGAGATAACTAAAAGATCAAAATGTTGATAACAAAAATCACGTAGTAAAATATTTTTGGATAAACTGAATCAACTCCCATTTTTGAAAAAGGCGCTTTCGCTTTTCAACCTACTTTCATTTCCTCCATTAACAACTCAAAATTTAAAAAAAATAAACAACTAATCGAAATTCAATGGGGAAGTTTCAAATAAAAGAAACTATGAAACTGTATTTTGCTTCCATTTTTTAAAACTTTTTTACAGAAGCATGAAAAAAAATACAATCTCTCAGATTTCATCCGTTTATCTATTTTTTTCTAAAACTTTTTTTTCTATAATGGGAAGCAATGAAAAGGAAGGATTGCTTTTTTGTATATCCTGTTTTTTGATATTTCTTACTTCATTTTGATTGAAAAATCCAAGAAGCTGGAAAGCTGGTTTTTGCTTAAAAAAGTAAGCTTAAAGTAAAGTTTGATATATATTTTCTAACTTTCTTTCTTTCATTTGAAACTCAAATGCAACAAACAAAAAAGAGTTCCGATTATATTCTTTCTTTCTTTTTCAAGCGCGACAAAAGTGAAACTTTGTAAACAACAATCGGAAAACAGAAAAGAAAAAAGTGATCAAAGAAATGTAAAGAAATGAATGAATTGATCAAAAAAATGGGATTATAGCACTTTCCTGGCCAATTGAGTGATGAAATGTTTAAACTCAAACACATATAATCAAATTTGAGTTAAATTAAAAAAAATTAAATTCCCAATAAATGCATTTTATTGCTATAATAAAAGCATTACACCAAAAAATTCTTGTAAGCGAAACTAAAAAAAGCATAAAAGAAAGAATCCAAAAAATTCACGGATAAAAAATTAATGGAAAATCCTTTTTCAAAGATCCGTTAAAATTTTATCACCTCACCGAAAGACGTTTTTTTGCAACATTAAAAAGTAGCAATCAGAAAAAAGTGGTGATGAAAACAAGTCGAAAAAACAGACTAAAATGAATATTCATTTTTTGTGAAAATAAAAAAGATAAAAACCAAACGTATGTTTTTTGTCCGCAAAAAACATTTTTTTGGGATCCAAAAAAAGTTTTAATTAAAAAATTTTACAGAAAAAAACTAAAAGATTTTAAACCAAAAACGATTCCTTTTATGTAATCTTAGATTAATTTTTTTTAAATTTTTAAATTTCTTTTTCATTACTTTTTTTTCTATTAACTACTACTTTTTGAGGCCAAGGACGACAAAAGCTAAAGGGGGAGAGGAGAAAGGCAGAGGGTACCTCCGCTTTTTTTAAACAAAGAAGAAGGCTAAAGATAGAGAGAAAAACATAAAATGAGTACATTATTTTTTTGATGGAAGAATGAGAGAATAAATGAAAAGAAGAAGAAGAATTTACACCGGAAAGAAAAAAGAATGGATTCTGTTTTGTTTTAAAAACAAATAAAAAAATAAAAACATTTTTTTGCAACAGAGTCTGCAAAAAGGATTTCTTGATTTTATGAGAGTAGGGGACAAAGGTTCAAGGTAAAGGTTCTAAAAGTGTCTGTCTAGGATATTGGATTTCAGTGATGGAATCCAGGAACAGATTTTGGATTTACACAATAGGCTAACTGCCTTGATCTATTGGAAGTTTTGGAATACGAATCTCATTTTAGAATTAGTCAAAGATGGATGGGCAACAATCGATCAAACTTTTTGATCCAGGAACCTTGGTACTAGAGATTTTACAAGTTTTCAATATTGAACCAGATCAAATCTATCTGAACCAAGTCTCCCCCAAACAAAAATTGAATTCTTTTTAAAACAAATTTTGTTGCAACTTGCAACTCTCAGATTTTGCAACTCCCACAAAACAAACACTATCTTTTCCGGCATTGCCACACTCTCTTTCTTCTCTTCTTTTGTTCCTTCCTGCCTTTAACCATCCCATCCTATATCTATTTTTCGTTTACTTTTGGAGACCTCCTGCCGAGAAATATATTATTATTTGCGCAAGTTTTTTTTTGGAAGTGAAATAAAAAATGTAAAATAACTGAAAAAAAATCAAGTTTCATTTTCTTCCAAAGAAATCCAGAAAATTAAAACGTTTAAAAATCTGCGGGAAGCTTTTTCTTAACTTTGGAAAAAAAGAAATTTAAAAAGATCATTTTTTTGGAGAAAAGTTAAATAAAAGTAATAGAAAACGAAAGTATGGGTTTTTTTAAGTAGCAATTTTTTCTTCCATTTATAACAGTCAAAAAGAGATAAGCCGGATTGAATTTTAAAATATTGGCACTTTTGATAATGAAAATTTTAAATATTCTGAATCTTTTTGTATTTTTGGAAATGAGTAATTATTTGTTGTTGAGATTATCAGTAAAAACATTATTACACATTTGCTGAAAACTACAAAAAACTATTTATTTTTGATTTAAAAAATTAAATTTCATTTTAAAGCTGCTACTTTTCTGATTAAAACTAAATATTTGACATACTTTTCTGTAAAGAAATTTTAAAGATTTTAGTAAATAATTTGCTTGTATTGAATTTGAAATATTTTTTTATGATTCAATCTCAAAACCAGGAATTCAATGGAGGCGACAATGAATTGTTTCTTTTTGAAGCTTTAAAACAGAAAAATGAATTTCATACAATTCCTGATTTCCAGTTTCAACCAAAAAGTTTGATATGAATTGAGTAAATTTGAGTTCGTTAATTTTGTGACAAATTACAGAAAAGTACATCCTAAAATTTGGCAAAAATCAAAACCAGTTTATTTGAAGGTTTCAAAGGTAAAAAATATCTTTTTTTACCCATATTTAATTATTCAAACCAGTATTATTAATGATGTCCAGAAAAGTAAAAATAAAATTGACCAACACTTGAATCATTTTTTATTTTCTCATCTTTTATTGTTATTCAACAGCGACAAAATAGTTTCAAAAAATAAATCTAATCATCTTTGAAGATATATGTACATCTTCAAAAAATAATTAGATTTGTAACACCTTTTTTAATAATGAAAAAACAAGTTTTTATATATTTCAAAGACAAAAAAAAAGAAGAATTACAAATAAATACAAGAATAAAATGTTATTATTTATCCATTTTACAGAAAACATTTAAATTTCTTTATTCGTTCAAACATTGGGTTTGTAATTTTAAGGTGAAAAACTGGTGAAAAGAGTCCTCTGCACCGGACATTTTTTTGAGTTGACACACAGTCAGATACTGTAATTTTTAAAATAGCTTGAATGCAAACATAAATCGAAATTCTGGTTCTAAAGCATATTTTCATTGAATTAAACATTGTAAATTAAATTTCAGCACCATTTAAAAGGTTTCGTGACTTTAATTAATGGTTTTTCAGTGCCATTCTTCCAAAAAAATCATTTAATTCAATTTTAACTTCTTTTTCTAATTTTTCGACTTCATCAACTTCCATTTTTGGATCAAATCTTTCCCAAACTTCTGAATTGGAATCCATATTTTTTTAATAATAATAATTCTACTAACCTTGAAACTGCGGCACTGCTCAAATTGTGTAAAAATATTTAGTTTGTGCATATTATTGTAATAAAAAACCTGTATAAATTTTTTATTTCACATTTTTTTTGAATTGCATATTTATTTTGTCTCTTCTCTTTTCATGTATAAATTTTTCTGTAATATTTTTTTAGAAGTGTTTATTTGTGTAGAATTTTTCCTGAATGGATTTTTTCTGCATGATTATATTTTGTAATATCTTGCTTTTCCAAATAGCGCAGTCTGCCTGAACAACTTTTATAAAGAAATAGTATCAATAATTTATTACTCTCTCTCATTCTTTTAACCTATCATCAATCTGCCTTAAAGGTCAGCAAATTTTTTATCTGTTAATGGTTTTTGTGCAAATTTGTATTGATTTCTTGAAAAAACAAAACTTTTTATCCATTTTTATTTATTTAGGTTTTATTTTTTGTAGGCAATATTGCTATCATTTCTATGACATAATTTTGGGAGTACCGTGAATACTCTTAAAACGCATTCTGTCAATTTTTTTAAATCGATCTGCACAGCAAAAAAAATCGAAACTTTTTTTATGTTACCCACGTTTTCGGCCATGCTTAACAAGCTAGAAAATAATACNCCATGTTTTCGGCCATGCTTAACAAGCTAGAAAAAAATACTTTTAACACGAAATTCGGCAAAATGCCGGATTTATCGTATCGAGAGTGCCGAAGTCGGCATTTTTTCTTTTCAATGGGAATCCTTTATCTGAAATCAGTTTTGGCTATCATTGCCCCCTTATAGGTTTTCGACTATGGGGAATCCGAATCTGGACTCTGTGTTTCGAAATTTTCGCGTTAAGACCCATTTTTGGCATATCGACCCCAAAAATTTGCATAAAACCGGGTCAAGATTTTTTCAGGAAAACTAGTTATTTGCACCATCGGATTCCCCGTATTTTCTTACCTCAGGAGGTGGAATATTGTAAAATACCAGCAATGTACCGATGTTTCCCATAATATTGAATATTGTCTATACCGTATTTCGAGAATTTCAATCCGTTATGAAAAATCAATTTTTGCTCCATTTTAGCTAATTCCCCGGTTTTATAGGTTTTATAATAATGCCATTATCTCAATTCTGAGAGACAATTTTACTTGAAAGAAAAGAAACAAAAAATTTTGAAATAAATTTTCTTATCACTTTTCGAAGAAGAAAACTGCTAACAATGAATAATCACAAAACTAACGAAATCAAGAGCGACCTAACATTTTTTTATGTTTGTTTAATGATAAAAAAAACTTCAACGAAAAGAAAGAACCATAAAGGAATCATTTTTTTTTTGACCGACACTTTTTACGACGAAATTGCATCACTAATTTATCACACTTTAGAAAATGGATGCTGCAGAAGCAAATCCAAAATATCGATGTTGCTGTGGCTTAATTCATGTTGTAACTGTGACAAAAGCTGTCTGTATTTTTGCTCTTTTTGAAATTGGTTTTCTCATCTATAAAGATCAGAAAAATTTTTTGTCTTATTTAATTATTGCTCCGTTGATTTTTGCATCACTTCTTGGATCATTTATTAAAAAACCAATGCTTATTTTTCCACTTTGTTGGATTTTGGTAAGTTTTTTTTGGTTTCAAATTATTGTGAAATCCGTAAAAACACAAATGAATCTAGCCTATTGAGACACTTTTATCAATGAGCTATGACGCATAACACGTCACTCCTTTTTTCGGCCACTTCATTGAATTTGAGGGAGTGACAGCTTTTAGCTGTTATCATTAAAATTCCAACTATTCTTGCAATTTTAGAAAAAAATCAAAAAAGAAATTTAAAGAGCGATAAAAAATTTTTCAACAAGTGCACAGTTTGACTTCATAAAACTTAATTTTTGATTAAAGTTGCAAAGCTTTTTTTAAGCCGATTATAAACATTTACATTTTAGACATTAGCTCTTGGTGGCAGTATTATTAAAATAATTGTAACTATTTCACAATATATTTTTCTTAACAAAGCAATTATTTGGCAAGAAGTTTTGATTGAATTTTTAACAATTATTATACTTTTTTGGTTGACTTTTATCCTAAAAAGTTGTTACAATTATTTTAAATGGATTAAATCACAAAAAATCTCTGTTCCTTTGAAAGCTTTTATTCATTTGTTTGAAAATGTAATGCCAAAAAATCCTGAAAAACAAGAAACTGTTGCCATTGTGGACGAAGCTGAAGCCGATGACGAAAGTAATGAGTCAGCAGATAGAACCACAGAAGATTCGTCATCTTCTGGGACATCTGAAAAATCTCAAGCTGATAATAATGTTGAAGAATAATTTTCTGAATTTTTGTAAAAATATTTTAATTTTGTTCATATTTATCTGTTTACCTCAAACAACTTTAATGCGTAATAAATTTTGAAAAAATTAAAACTAGTTGTAAAGCAATCATAAATAATCTTAAAAAATAAATTTCAAAAGAAAAAAAAAATTTTTATCAATGTTTTCAAAATAAATCAATTGCAAAAAAGCGACCTCAATTTAATATTTTATAAAATTCTTAAAACAATTTGTTTTAGAAAGAAACAGCAAAACTTGTTAATGTTTTTCTTTACGTCTCTCTGCCAGAAAATATGGATTTCACAAAAGTTGAGAAAATTGCCAAAGATAAATTTTGAAGGCACTTTATTCCGGTTGATGATGAAAGGGAGCAGTTTGTCGGCATTTCTTTGACGAATGAAAAGGCAATATATGATTGATCTATATTAAAAGTTCACAAATTAAAATCTTTAAAAAAGAACTAGATAGAAGGTGGCGGAATTCTACTCCGATTTCTTTTTTACAGTGAAAGT
>CABFKP010005405.1:0-10691 GCA_901779475.1 Panagrolaimus davidi
AACAAACCTGAAGCTGCCATAATTTAACTGCATTTGTTGAATTACGGAGTAATGATGACATTTTTGGTAAATCTCCAAATGCTATAAATTAAACAAATTAAAAATTACAGAAAAATGAAGATAAATATGCGATTTAAATAGTTACGTGCCTTTTTACAACAAAAGAAAAATGTCTAAAAAATTATTGTTTGGCCTTCTTTTCCTTTTTGTCAAAATAATTTTTCTGCAAAAGCAAAGTACGCACATTCTTTTTTGCTAAAGTTTTGCTCACCGAAACGTAAAACTTTTATTAAAGAACATTCATTTTGTCTTGAACAGTATTGATTCAAAGTAAAATTAAAAAAGCAAAAAATGCAGTTTATTCAAATGAATTTTAATATGGTTCAGACAATTTTCGGTTAAAACTTTTTTTTGGATTTAGTAAATTTACGTGTTTAAGATATACCAACTTAAAATTTAATAAAGATCACGATTTTTGGCCATTTTAAATAGCATTTTGATTTTTTTAGATTATGTTTTTATTGTTTGTAATAATCTTATATGTGTGGGTTTAAATAAATTTTAACATAAAAATATTTGAAATATTATGCTTGTTAAATCCCAAACAAAAAGAAGCCAAGTTTTGGCTAAACTGTTTAACAAATATAAAATTTTCATTCAATAAAAAACTAGAAAAAAACAATATAAAAATTTTTATAACACATAAAAAACAATTTCAAACATTTTCAGTATCAAAATCTTCTTCAATTAAATCTTCATCATCTTCGCCATTTCTTGGAATTTGAATAATTTTTCGACTTTGGTAATAATGATATCCACCAACAATAATAGCAAATGTAATACCAATAAATAATAAAATCATTAAAATAACTAACATTAAATGCCCATTTGATGGAGATGTTGCAACATCAGTTACAGTAACCTGTAAAAATGTTGTTGAAGTTGATGGAATCGAAGTTGTTGAATTTGCTAAAGTTTCATTACAAAAAGTTTCAGGAAGTTCAAAGAAAGTTTTTCCTTTAAATTCAGAAGGATTCCAACATTCATAAAAGGAATGTTTTGTTGGATCAGATTTTTCTTTAACAAATTTAATTAACCAATTCATTGAACAATTGCAATTAAAAGGATTTGCGCCAGCATCAAAATGTTTTAAAGAATTCCAATTAAGCAAATTTTCAGGTAAAGTTGTAAAATTGCAATGAAAAATTGAAAATTTTTCAAGAGATGGTTTCAAATGGCTATGTGCAAATCCAAATGCATTTTCATCAATGAACGATAAAGCATTACTAAAATCAAAATTGACTTCTTTCAAATTTGGAAAATTGCAAAATGCACAATTTTCAATTCTTTCAATTTTTGTTGTATATCCGTGTAAATATTTGAGATTTTTATTGATTTTTGTTCCACGATTTTTAATGGATTATATTTTTGGGTAGTAAACTTTTTTTTAAGAAAAAAAATATCTAAAACAGCATAGATGTCTCAGAGATAGGGATCAAAAATTTAATTTTTCTATTTTTCTGACGAGACACTTTTGCAGGTGGTCGACACACCGTTTTTTTGGCCATTTTGTTGTATTCCTGACTATGACATTTTGAGTGATTTTGGAAAGGAAAATGCTGCTCGGACGCACACATTTTGTTTTTAATTTAGTTTTAAAAAAAGTTCATTTTTCTGTTTAAATTTATAGATTGTTTTTGAATATTTAAGATTTTTGCAATAAAATAATAAACTGCACATGTTTGTGCTTACATAATGTTTCTTTTGGGAGTAAAATAGTTAAATGCTTACTTCGTTGTACGAAAGCCGTACATTCTTTGTTAAAGCCATGACAAGTTCAAAGCATGCTATAAAAAAAATATAAAATACATTTAGCATCAAATTTGATCCAAGTTGCTTCATTGATTTTTTACATGAAAAAAATTAGATTGAAATTGTTAAATTTGCCATGTTAAGTTTGATAAGAATTGTTAAATTTATCATTTTGTATTCTTTGTGAAATTAATCAATTATTTTGTTATTCCAAGTTTCGTTAAATGAAGTTAAAATTGACAGCAAAAACCGTTTGAAGGAATTTTTTTTGTAAAACAGTGATTTTCCTTTTCTCAAATCAATATTTTTTTGTCTGGGATATTTTTTTGAGCTACCATAACCCCGCTTGATTTTTTTGTACCGAAAAAAATAAATTTTGCAACGCTTGCATTGTATTTTTTGAAAGCAGTTGGGGATCTTTAAGGAAATGTTAATAGCACTCTCTAATATTAATATTTCTTGTTTGCATGGGCTGCAAACATATCTAAAATTTTTTTATTTGTCGCAATGAATTATTTTATCACGTTAAAAAAATAATAACTTCAGTTTCATTTTTCGCAAAAATATTTAAAATGTTCGATGGGAAAAAAACAAAAGAAGAGAAAAATATTATTTTTAAAAAATTTCCAGAAATTGCTTCTAAATTCTCGATCTTTCTCACTTAGTGCTGTTGCTTTTCATTTTAATACTAACACCTATAGCATTAACAATGAGTTATACTTAAAACAAATTTTATTTTTAGTTTGTTTTTCACTAAACTGTATCGAATAAATATTAAACGACAATATTTGTACTTTGATGCTAAAAATCAAACAAACCTTTGCAGCATCGTTTGTAAAACAAATTTGAGAATATTTTTCAGCAATCATTTTTGAATATTTTATATTTTCTGAAACCAAGTTATAACCTAATGATAGATAAAAATTAAAATGCATCTTTTCTTTTTATACTACATTAACAAAATCTGTCTTACAGAAAAGCAAATTCATGAGCTCTGAATGCGAAATATTATATATTTGTGAACATAGAAAAAATGGATGTGGGTCATTATTCATGAGAAAGAATTGCAAGTTTGAACGTGGTTTATGTGGTACAAATTCATGCATATCACATTAAAATAATAAATGTTTTTAATTTCTTTTTTCGCAAAAATGTTTAAAATGTTCGACTGGAAAAAAACAAAAGAACAGAAAAATATTTTTTTAAGAAATTTGTTGCTTCTTCCAATTTTTTTTTTACTTTTTTCGTTTGCCGCGAAAAATTTGGTCGTTGATCCAAAAAAAAATGTCTTTTAATATCTGTCAAATCTCCGGCGATCATATCAAAACAGTTTCTTCTCCGAAAATGTTTAAAAATTTAATTGCGAACTTTTTGAATTTTTCAGAAAAATTTTAATAATGTAGCAGCTTTATCATTTTATACATTTGCAACACAATCATTTTTCAAAATGATTGCCTACAATGGATTGAAAAAGAGAAGGCCGATATTAGTCAAATTCATCACCCTTGTTTAAAAATTGCTGCAAAAAACATTTTTTACTTGCTACAGTAACCTCAAACTCACAAATGTTTAAAATTTTATTCTACTCTTTTCAGCTCTACAGTATATACTAAAATTCAAATTTGGCTGATACATAAATTCAAAGATTTATTTTACTGCAATTTATTTTACTAAAATTTCCAACACTTTTTACAAAAAAAACCTTGTAAAAAAAATATTTATTTTTAACAAAGTAATAAGAAGTAATAAGTGATAGTCATTTAATTTTAAACAGGATGGATTATTCAATAGCGCAGCCGTTTTGACATCTTAATGATATTTTTTCTTGCAATTTTTTTTTCTGTTTTCTCCTCTTTTTGGTGTTCAAAGCTCTTTTTGTGGCTACAGTCTTGTGATTTTTTACAAAATATAAAAATGTGTTTTTCATGGCTTGAAATAGATACCACTCTATATGTTGTAAAAAAGAAAGCCAATGCTGGCCGGTGCAAAAAAAATGTTTTCGAAAGGGGATCAAATTTTTAGTTTATACAAAAAATTGGCAGGAAAGGAGATGATTATGTTTTTCTGCAGTGTTTTAAATCTGAATATTTTTTAAATACTAAAAAAAATTATTATATAAGAATAATGTAACGTTATCAATGTTTGGTGACTTTAATCATTATTTTTCCAATATATGTAATTATTTCCAAAACATTATTAAAAAAACGACCTTTAATAACCTATATAAATGTGACAAAAGATGGTTAAGAATATTTTATGTGTTGGAAAATGCTACAAAGAGATAAATATTTAATTAATAATAATATTATAAACATCAATAACTTATTTGATGTAATCGAAAATACTAGCAAGAAAAAAACACAAAAAACTTGAAATGTGTTTAAAAAATGCAAAAAGAGAGCCCTCGCTTTTTATTGGCTATAGGTCACAGTTGGACAATTTTTTTTTAAAAACGAGGGAATCGCAGCTCCATTACTCCTGGTTCCATGTATGCTTTTGAAAAAATTTTTGTGAAAGCTTTAAACGTCCCTTCTTTTTTAGTTTTTTTTGACGGTTCATATGGTGCATGATGTTGTTCATGATATATAAAATTTATTTCGTGTCCAGTTTTTGTTGCATCAATAAGGGATTTAATATTTTTTCCTGTTAAGGGAAGAGCTTCCAGCTTTGAAAGCATTTCTTTAATTTCTTTTGCTTGAACTTCTGCAGCTTTACCTTCTTTTAAATGAGCGTCCAAAATTCTTTTTTCTTCTTTATATTTTGCAAGTTGGTTTTCCATTTGTTCAATAAATGCATGATTATTTAATTTTGCACTCTGCTGTTTTGCTTGGTTAATAGCCAAATTTAAGTAGTCTTCTATTGCATCATTGTATGTCAGTATTGCATTCTTTTTTAAAAATGAAGCAAATTTTGCTAACATTTTGTCAATATCAGTTTGATTACTTTTATATTGTTGAATTGTATTTTCTAAGCTTTTAATAGCTTGTTCTTGAGTTTCTCTAGCACTTTTGTTATCCGTCAAAGATTTCTTTACTGTTTCATCTTCATATTCTTTAATTACTTTTTTTTGTTCAAATGTAATATGCATATGCATTTCCCATCCACATCCGCATTCCATACACTTTAAATCAGCATCCATTGCGGTGCAATTTTGAAGTTTTGGATTTGGAGCTTTTTCTGGGGTTACATCTACTAACTGACATGGTGAATGACAGATAGTTTTGTACACAACTTGATGACTATTTGAATTTGGTAAATTTTCTGTATCTGTACATTTTGCTGAATAACAAACAGTTCGAGGATATCCAATTTTTACTGCTTCAAGTCCAACATGTTTTATCATTAATTTTCCTTTCAATTTTAATTCATTTTTATCATATCGTGCAACTTCCTTTTTTTGTTCTTCAATAAGATCAATATTTTCTTGAATAATTCCGGTAATATCTGCAAGAGGTTTTGCGGCAGTTAAAATGATCTTTCTTGCCTCGTTTAACGATATTGTTTCACCAGTAACATGTGGCTTCACATCATCTTCAAAATGTTTAAATAATCGTAGAGTTTCATCAACAGAAATTTTCCAACTTTCATCATACGTTTTTTGGTTTTTATCATCAAATTTTTCACCGCTATTTATACAACAAAGAAATCGAAACGCTTCATTATCAAAGCAATAAGTATTTTCTCGGGAAAGGGAAATATCAATATCTGTCATATTTTCTAAATACTTTTCCAATACTGGCATTGAATCACCGGGTGAATAGAAAGTATTTCGAGAATTTGTAAAACAAAATGCAATATTTTCTGCAGCACTTCTGTGTAAATGAATTAATAATTCATTAATACAGTATTTAAAAGTCAAACTCATTTTAGAATTATTGGGTTTTAATAAAATACAAATTCCATGTATTTCTTTATGATGTGAAATATAATTCAAAATTGCAGCAAAATTATCCGCATCTGCTTTTGTTCCACGAGTATCACCAATGCCGGGGGTATCAATCAATCGAATAATTTTATCACCAACCCGAAATTTATGACACAATGGTTCTTGGGTGCCAGATTCACCTCTATTAAAATTTTCATTTTTAGATTCACCAATTTTTATTATTTTTGATTTCAGATTACGATCAGTAATATTGAATTGAGTTGGAACGAGCCAAAATAATGGCGACATTGCTGCCTCTTCTAAAGTATCATATCGAAGATAATTTGCAATTCCATTGATAAATGTCGATTTTCCAACGCCTGTTTCGCCAAGTAATAAAATATTGATTTCCTTATTTGAACGAAGATTATCGGCATAATCTTTTAACAATGTTTTATCAAATTGGATATATTCCATGCCATGCTTTGGATCCGAGCAGCGGTATACAAATTCATACATGGAAGCCTCTCCACATTTACAATAAAATTTTCCATTAAATCCGTATTGTACAGGGCTTTGACAGATATAGCAAAGCCATTCACGTTTTTCTTTTTCACAACGTCTGCCTTGTAGTGATTGGGGGCATGGAAAATAAAGGTCAATGCGTTTATTTGGACGAGAATTGCGTGGTTTAAATTCTCCAGTACATCTTACAATGCATTGTGAATAATTATTTTTGTGTGTTTCGTACACGTCTGTGTCAATATAAGATCCATTGGCGTATTGACAAATTCGATTGCCTTCAGGAATTTTTTCAAGATTTCGCTTATATGGACTTACTTCCGTGTCCACAAAAATTAATAAAACGCCGTCGCTTTTCGGAAGTTTCATAAACAAATCACAATTTTCAGATCTCTTTTCTTCATTAGTCCAATCACAAAAAAATACAAAATATTCTCTCACTACTTTTTTGCAAAGAAATGAACTCAAAGTTAATCTCTTGTCAATGTAATGAACACCCTTTTTCTTTAAACTTTGAGCAAATTCTATTTTGTCATATTGAGAAGCAAATTTGTTGCAGAAAAGTGGAATTTCTTCAGGAGTTACATTACTTCTTCGATAATATTTAAGAATCTCTTTGATATCATGAAAACCTTTTTTGCCGTATCTAACTTCGATTAAAGTGTTTCGAAGCGAATTTTGAATGTCACCATGTATATTTTGATGTTCCCTAATTTTGTTCATTATAGTTGACAAAATTTTGTCGCTTAAGCAAAAGTCATTTTCACAAAAATGACTTTTTATGTCATTAAGCTTTCGTTGGCTGCCATCCAGTTCTTCAAAAATTGCAACAACTTCTTCAATTAATCTTCTATCCAAATTTTGAATAACTCTGTTAAAGCATGAAGGATAAAGTGCGCTAATGGGTGTTAAAGTATAAACAACAGGAACACCTTTGCCATCATTTGCACATTTAATTAAGTTTGGTAACTTTTTCATAAAAGCAGTAGCTTCGTCCATTGTTTGCGGAAGATCTTCACCATTGGGTAAAGCATCGACATAGAATTTCAAATTAAAATTTTCCATTGAAGAAACGGCATTTTCGACATGTTCGACATTGCATCCACCATTGCCTAATCGAAATCGCAATGCTGTTAAAGAAAGGGTTAACTTTGCTTTTAAAACATTATATGATTCATCATTCTTTGATTTAAATGTTGCATCGGCAATTGCTCCAGCTCCCCACTGAATTCCTGTTACAATGTGGGTCGCACAACCGTTACTTTCTATAGCAGCTTGTGATACGGCGTTTGCAACTGCTGCATTGCTAATATCAAGTGATTCATGCTAAAAAAAATTAAGATATATTGAAAATTGTCAACAAAAATTATACCTTTGTAGACATTCGACATATTAATGATGCATTTAATTCTTTCGAACTTTCTGATGCACGTGAAAGATATTTACTATGTCCTCCGGCTTCAAGCATACCGGTTAAGATGCTTGCCTATTAAATTGCTTTTATTTAAAGTTTTGTTAAAATTTCAAAAAACCTTAAGTTCAGGTTCAACTTCAAATGTCTTCAGTTTATCACTAAAAGATGCTTCAACCATGTATTCTGCTCCTGTACGCTCTGTGTCAGTAATATGAACAAAGCTTTTAATGTCATGTTTAAATGCAGATTGTTTACAAAATTCATCTGCATGTGCATCATACAGTTCACCAATTTTCGCAATTCTGCCTAACGCTTGTCGTGTAATAACACCACCCCGCGAAACACTAAATTTATTAATTAATTTTTTTTAAAAATAATAGAATGTTATACTTTAGTGTTGTAACTGCAGATGTCACATTTTCAGGTGGTAATATTGTGCTACAACTGGATAAATGATATTGATACTTATTATGAGGACAGAATTTAGTTTTAACAGAATTAAGCACTTTAACATATTCATTAAATTCATTATCATAAACTAATAATTTTTCAATTGTTACGCTATCTTCTGTTTCTTGTAACGCTTGAATAACAAGTTTAGATAATTGATTAATGTTTTGAACAAATGTGACATCGATTTCAACCTTTGTAAATTCAGAGTCATTGATTTTTACATATACATGGGCCAATTGCTTTTTTGCAAATATAAAAAGGCTGCACAAATAAAGAAGATTGGAAAATGATGTAATCAAATTTAAAATAAGTGCCAAGAGCAACATTTGCATTTGTGTGACGGATGAATCGCTTTTTTCAAATTTCTGTAAAATTTAATAAATGAATCTGTATTAGTAAAAACAAAAAGCTCTAACTTTTTTAAGGTGTAGTTTATATTTTCCTAGATCTTCAATTAATAACATTCCATTAACACGTTCATATCTGTTAGAGCTTTTATTAAAACGGTACAATAAATAATCATAATCATCAATTTGCAAAGCAGTAAAAGTAACAGCATAACGGACCAATCCTGCAAGAGTTATTGTTTCACTAAAATTCAAATTCAGTGTTGCAGGTTGTTCATCGTTTTCAATATACACATTAATCACTACTTTAGGCATTGGAAATGAACTGTCATGCGATTTGTACGACCTAAAAAAAGAATCTCTAACTAAGAAAAAAAAAACTGTTATATAGCACAAAAAATATGCGGTGCTTTTTGTTGTGGAATGAAAAAGAATGAAAACTTTGAACAAGCTGATAAAACTTTTATACATACCACTGCAAACAATGGAGCCACCCCTTTTTTATCAATTGATTAAGTGGTAAACAAGATGTCTTTATGACTTTAACTGTTGAAATATTTAATAAATTAGGGCATATTTTATGCGAAAAACCAAAAGACTGGCATTAAAAAAATCTCTGAGGTAACATTATATAAATCGTCAGTTATGAAGAAAAACAGGATTACAGATATTTAAGTAATTTATTAATTTGTTATTTCTACTTTAAAAATAAAAGGCTGACAAAAAACAAATTTACTACTGTTTTGAAGATCAAAAATAATATTTTAATTGTTTCTTACATCATATTTTAGCTGCTTATGATAAAACATGTTAATCATTAGCGACTTTTGGAATCTTATTGTTATCAGAAACACTGTGTTGTTTCAAGGCCAGGTGGCTGAACCCTGCCTAAAGATCTGTCGATTTTGCAATCTGTTTCAAAACATGTTCCAGTTGTGCTCATATTTTGAATTTTCAAAATAGGAAGCTTTAATTGGTTCATAGTCACAAAATAATTCATTTGAAAGATTCCCGAATAAATTCTTATCCTAAAATAATAATTATATTAATAAGAAATCAATGAATTTTTTAAAGACATTCTCAACGTTTAAATTCTTCAGTTAAGCGCGACTCAAGCGAAGTTTTTTCCAATTGGATAGTTCAGCTCACCGTGAAGCGGCCAAAAAATTGCTGGAATACTTACGTTTGGATTATAGCGCATATCTCTAATTTCACATCTGGGATTACCTCCGCAGTGACCATTTTCAAAAATGACTGCAGTTTTGTTCTTTTCGCAATATCATCACTATTACACCCGGAACCTTTGTAAATCACATTATTGATAATACAACCATAACTACGGCAATTTGATCCAGGACAAATAATTTCATATCTTTCACCTAAAAATAAGAGAAATATTTTTAAATATAAATATGCTCATAAATATTATCCTTACTATAATTCTCGAATTTTTTTGTTTCACAGCTGTGTTGTTTTATACAATATGTTACTATATGACTATTAGTTGATGGAAAAAATAGTAATAACAGAAAACAAAAACGTTTCATTATTCGCTACTAAAAATATGCGCAAATGAAACATAACAAAAAAAAAGGCTGAAGGTTGGGGATATAACCTTGTTCCTTTTTTGATTTAAGATTATCCCAATAAAGAAATCGACAAAAGTGATGACTCACAATGTCCACTCAAGTGGTCAATTTTTTTGTTTTAAATTTAAATATGACAGAATTATCCGTTGACCTTCATATTAAAAAAGATAAAAAGTTCTCTCTATTCATTTTCTTCTTTACCCTATAAAATATATCAAATAAACGTTAAATAAATTTCGAAAAGCTTTGTGTTCAAAAAATTTTCGACAAATAATTTCAACAATTCTTTGAAAGCAGCAAACCTTTTTTTTAATAATTCATCCTGAAAATCATGCTTTCAGTGGTGTAGTTTCTTTTTGTGATTTTTTAGCGTCTTATGTGACTGCTTGATTTTTGGTTGAATCATAAAAAAATGTTTATGCTTTCAAAAACTCGTTGAAATTATTTGTCGCGCTAAAATAAAGTTCATTTTTTGTTATTCTTTTTGGAGTTTATCTTTTTTTATAATAACCACACTGTTCATTCGATTAAAATAACTTTGATCTGAATATTAAAATAAAACTTTATTCAACAAAAACATTCACTGAAAAAATTATGGTTGATCCGCACTTGTCCCACTTTTTCTTCACACACTGTGTGAAGATTGCGCACTTGTCCCGTTTTTTCAGTAACACATTGCCAAACTGTGT
>CABFKP010005412.1:0-10685 GCA_901779475.1 Panagrolaimus davidi
ATTTTTATTATTTTATTAAAATGAGGACCCTATAAGGGATATTATTGGGACTTTTTTTAGATGCATCTCATTTATTTTCATATGATTGACAGGTTTGCCTATGCTCGTTTTGCTTTTGCTCGTGCATTCTGAAATGCTACGTTTCAATTTTCTTGAGAATCTCATAACCCATCAGGGTTGTGCGATACCGAAATTTTCACAAACGATATTGTTATTCGATACTTCCAAAAAATCATTTGATACCGCTCAAAATATTTTCGATGCCGTTATTTCGATACCATTACCAATTTATTTTCCAAAAGTTTCATTTTTTTTATACTTTTTCGTTGGTTACAACGACATTTAGCGCAAAAAAAAAGAATGTATCGGTATCGAAATATCGGCAAAAAATTCAGTCGATAACGATATCAATACCGCTCAAAATTTTTTCGATGCATATATTTGATACCGATATTTCGATACGATATTTCGGTATCGCACAACCCTGTAACCCAGATATGCTTTTTGTTTGCAGTGTAAAATACCGAAAACTTATGAATGTCTTTTTCGTACTCAGAGCCGTTACGAGTTTTTGAAGCCTTTTCAGAGCCCGTTTTGAAATTGAAACAATGCCAACAGTTGTTGTTTTTTTTTGGCATTTTTTATAAAAATGGAAGAAGGTAGTTTGTTACAAAAACTTAAAAAAGTAAGGTTATTTTTCTGTGTTCAGTGGGTACTTCTTTGGTTTCCCCCCCCCCTTGAAAAATTTTTTTTTCATTTACAAAAGCAGCCGCTCAGTCGCCCCCACCCCGCCAAACCTTATGAATGTTCAAACGAAGCTTAATAATTTTATGCAAATTTTTTTAAGCAAATTTTTATGAAATATAATTTTTTTTGAAAGGTTTGGAGGGGGGGTGGGTAAACCAAAGAAGTTCGCTATAGCGAACTTCTTCTTTGGTTTACCCCCCCCCCCTACATTTGGTTTTTTTAATAAACAAAAACTTTAAACCTTTCAAATATCCAATGTTTTCAAGTCACAAGAAAAAAAATTTTTTTGAATGAAAAAAAAATGTGAATGAAAATAAAATTTTTTGCGAATTTTTTCAATGGTGAGGGGGAAACCAAAGAAGTGCCACAAAAAAAGCGATTGAAGCGACAATAGTGAATGTCAAATCTCTCTGATTTAAATTGTTTCCCCGAAAACCTTTTCAAAATTTTTTCTTATCTCCGAAATTTCTCTTTTTAATCTTGGAATGGCTGGGGGAGTCTCTTCTCTCTTCCCTCATTTTTGAATTTTCCCAAAGAAAGCGGTGACAAATGAGTCTTTATTTTTTGCAAAATACATGTAAAATAATGTTTTAGAAAATGAATCAGGAATCTTTTGCAGAAAATTGTTTGCAACAAATCCATCCAATGATCTTTCTTTATTTTTTTGGATTTATATAATAATTAATGATAACATTAAAAGTAAAAAATATTTCGACTTGAAAAACATGTTTTTTGTACAAATCTGTGTTCGACATGACCTTCGGATTTCCTTCTTGTTGGTATTCGAAAGCCCCCCCCCCTCTTCCTTGAACCTTTTTTCATGAAAACTTAAGAGGGTAAAAAATAATTGATTAATCGACCACTGGAAGCTTTCATCAGTCATCGTTCAATATTTCCGTTAGACTTTTTAAGACTTGTTGTCAAAAAATGTAGAAAGAAATAAAAAAGCATGGTTTTAAATAAATAAATATAATTTTCTGCTACCACTCCATAAATTTTATTTTTGTGAGAAATTAGTTTTATTTAACTCATTTTATGTTTCAGCTTGGTTCATTACTAGTATCATTAAACATTTATTGATTTTCAGCAAAAAAAGGATATATATATAATAATTGACACAATTTCCTTTTCATGATTTTAAAATTTGTTATTTTTTTTGAGTGTATCGATTTACTTCTTTTGCTGTTGCTTCTTTTAATTTCTTTTTCTTAATTTTTTTACTTTGTTTAAAAAATTAAAGTTACTTTTTTTTATTACTGAAAATGAATAAACATGTATTTTATTGTATTTGTATTACATCCATATTTATTTTAATCGCATATTTCTGGTTTACTAATTTTAGTGAAATTTTATCAAAGGTTAATGAAGTAATCAATAATTCCACAGATGAAAAAAATGTAACACATGAGAAGGGCCATTTTGTTATTCTTTCAACATTTTATTACAATACGTCAAAATTGTTAGTTTTCTTTTTTGAGATTTTGCATAGATTTAGTAATCATAAAAATTTTTCTATTAACTAAATTTAAAAAAAATAACAAAAAACGTGTTGGATTTTTTCCACGTCAGTTAAAAAAAGCAATGAAGGAGATTTTTCCTGATTTTCAGATTCAGTTGTTTTTGTTGAGCTGGAGTCCTTTCTTTTATCTGCCACATTCGGTTATATTTTTTACACCATTTTTGCGTTAAAGCATTAAGCTTTCTTCTTTTAATTGAACTCTTTGCGTTAATTTAGTTAATTGATTTTAGTTATTCCCCTAATTCTATGGTTATTTTATTTAATGGCAGACGAGGAGCTGAAACTATAAATCTTCAGTGCCGTTCAAAAAACAAAACTTCAAGTTTGATTTCGAAAGCCCAAATACGAGAAGCAGAACCTGGGCCACATTGTAAATGGATTTCATATATCATCAATTGCACAACCGTTATTGACCCAAAATATTTTGGATTATCGATGAATGGCAGTAAAAATATAATAGAAATAAAATTTGAATATCCTGAACAGAAAAAATATCCAGTAATAATGTGTTATCCCCCAATGGTATATGAATCAAGATGGCAACAAATTATTTTTGCAACTGAAATTTATCGCCATTTTGGAGCTGATTTACAGATACAATATATTAATTCTGCAATGTCTGAAATTGTTGATATTTTAGAGGTAAAACATAAAATTAAATTAAATTGGTAATTTAGGTATTTTATAGATTTATGAAAAGAAAAATTGGATAAAAATAGAAAAATTTGTTTATATTGATTTTAATGCAACAATCCTCTCTGAAATTGAATATAAACCTATGTGGGAATTAGATTCCAGAAATCAGCCAATTGCTTATACAGATTGTATGATGAGATATAGGGTAAGCTACAGGGATGTGCGGAATTCCGTTTCCGTTTTAACGGAATTCCGTTCATTTTTTGATTTCCGTTTCCGTTAAAAAAATGAACGGAAAACGGAAAAAATTCTGACTTTGTTTGTACATAAGTTTGTCCCTCTTTTTCTTTCAAAAAGGAAAAATGTTTTGTCTTTCCCAACAAAAAAAAGAAATTTGTAGTTTGTTCTGTAAAAACAAAACTTTTTTGCGGGCTAAAAAGGAAATGCTAACAAAAATCTGACATTGGTGTTTTGTATTTTTATCACCTATTACTTGCATATCGAGTATTAAACTACTTTTAGCTTATTGATTTCATATAGTGTAGCTTTACAAGGTCGTGTAAAAGAGAATATTCAAAAATTAATTGGTCACAAAAATACGATTTTATGATGTTGGGGTACAAAGTAGTGGAATTTTTTAATTTAACCTAAACTGAAACTGGACATTGAAATCAAAGAAGTAGCACGTAACTTTTCCCCCTTTATTACAGGATTATATTAGTAGCAAAAAGAGCTTCGTAGGTTTATTTGTCTAAAAGTAAATAGCATTTTTGTAATTACCGTATGCTACAATACCCCCGACGTCAATAACAATGCTTAAAAATAGTTTTAAAAGCTTTTAATTGACATTAAAAAATTCTCCATGCTTGGTTTAGTCTCTGTGTCAATCACAAAAAAGTCAAAACCATAGCAGAAAACTTTTTTTGCAGGCAAATCAATTTTCATCAATATCCCCAACATCATTTAGAGGCTATAACTCCAATTTTTGATCTTTTCGATCACTTTAAACGACTAGTATAGTTTTTTTAGAAGGTTTTAGACATATTTTAATGATTTTAAAATAAAGAAAATCGAAATTTCGAAAAAAAAGTTTTTTCGTCGCACATAACAGAAAATTATCAAGGGACTATTTGGAACCGTTTGGTACCAAATTTACCCGGGTAGAACGCCCCTGTGCGAAAGACTCCTTAAGTAAACAAGTAAATGAGCCAATGTAATAAAGCAAAAATATAAAGTTAAAGAAAAATTTCCGTTTCCGTTTTTACGGAATTCCGTTCATTTTTTGATTTCCGTTTCCGTATAAGAATTTTTTCCGTTTCCGTTTTCCGTTCCGTTAAGAAATCTCATTTCCGCACATCCCTGGTAAGCTACTGATTTCCCCATGTTCACTCAAGATCAGGAATTGGAACAACTAATTTAAAGGGGGTAATCTTATCTCACAGAATATTATTTTTTTTAAATTATCCTGAAAATCAGGCATAAATTTATTGATGTTTTTTAGTATTTTTCTTAGAATTGTAGCCCATAAAGAATTTTCGTGATCAACTTTTTGTTTCGAAATATTTTATTTAACTTTTTAGGAATCATCAGAATTTGTTATTGTTGCTGATGTTGATGACGTTTTAATTCCAAAAGAACCAAACTATTATAAAGAATTTTTATATTGGGCTAAAATTTATCCATTTGCAACAGCATTTATGTATTTTCGAAACGGTGGAGTAATAAATGCTTGTATGTTTTTGGTTAACATTTAAAGCCATTGAAATTTAAATATTTCAGCAAATTCATTTAGGAACTTTTCACTTTTGAATGCAATAAGTTCTTTAAATGTCAGCCAGGGAAATTTCGTAGGAAAATCTGTGTATCGAATGGAAAAAGCTGAAATAGCTTGGGTTCATTGGCCATTTTTTAAGAATGAAACAGTTGCAACAATTGTCCCAAAAAATGGTGGAAAAATGTTGCATGTTGGAATTGGAAATTCTTTAAATGAAAAGGTTTGTAATTTTCATTAAGCCAAATTTGCATAAATATACCCTTGGCACAAAATTTGTTGGGCATTGAAGTTTTTTATACAGTGGCATTAAATACAGAACGCACGTATTTTAGAAATTCATAGTAGTTTTTTTTTAAACAAAAAATTGCGGTAAACATTCAAAGTGGAAATTTCATTGCTGAATCTCAAATTTTACTTTTTTGCCCAAAAAATCATTTTTTTTTGCTCATGAAAAAATGTTTCTTATCTCCGAATCTTTAATTAACAACTCAAAATTTTACCTCTCTCTTTCCATTTTTTTTCCTTAAAGGAAAGCATTGCCGACATAAACGACTTCTCACTTTTTGCAAATCTTTATCCGTTTTTCGGTTTAATAAATCTTGCATCTGATGTTTTTGCAAACAGTTTTTTTTTAGTTTTAACTTTAAGAAAAATATATAAATAAGAGGTAAAAAATGTTTAACCTTGATAAATAAAGTGTCACTCCTTTATCCAAAAAAAAACTGTTTTAATGTCAAAGTTTCAATTAAGTGTTTAAAGTTTTGCCGATTTTGGTATTTTTGTATTTTATTTTTAGATTATCCGCTCATTGAAAAATATTGAGCATTTAAATTATTCCCTTAAATTAATTATAATGTTTGATTCTAACCATAATGAATGTAATTTTTAAATTCAAAAAAGCTGTAAACAAAAAATTGGGGTAAACATTCGAAGCAAGATTGTCATTGCTGACTCTCAAATTATTTTTTTTACCCCGAAAAAATCAATGTTTTTTACGCATGAAAAAAATGTTCCTTATCTCCGAAGTCTCCCCTTTGGAATCTTTAAGTAACAGTCAAAGTTTGTGCCTCTCTCTCCATTTTTTCCTTGAAAGGAAAGCACTGCCGACACAAAATGATTCTTCACTTTTTTGGAAAGTTTTGTCGATTTTTGGGTTTATTAAATCTGGCAACTGCTGTTTTTGCAAACAGTTTTTACAGTCAATCTTCAGGTCTTGCTTTTTGAGCATTGTTTAAATTTTTTGAACTTTTAAAAAAACAAATATTATCCTGTAACAAAAAAAGAGAGGGGAAAAATGTGGGCGGGGCTAAACCCTGGACTCCTTTGTCCAAACCCTGGACTCGAAGAACTAAAACCTGGACTAGCATAAATATTGTTAATCTTGTAATTCTGAAGCAGATATAAATATCTAGAATCATTTCTAACACACTTTTAATGCTAGTTCAAAGTTTCGTTTTTTGAGTCCAGGATTTAGCAGTCCAGTCCAGATCTGAGTCCAGTCCAGGGTTTAGACCTACCCAAAAATGTTCGACCTTGAATAAAAAAAAGTGTCGCTACTTTTTTCAAAAAAACATTTTTAAACAAATGACAAAGTTTCAATTAAGTGCCTAAAATTTTCCCGATTTTCGTATTTTCGAATGTCATTATAAGATTACAGACCGCTTTAAATTATTGAGCACAAAAGTTCTTATCTAAAAATATTACAGTATATCATTCTATCTGTAATGAATGGATATTTGAAACAAAAAATTGCTGCAAAAATTCGAAGCGGGAATATCAATGCAGTATCTAAAAATTTTATTTTTTTGACCAAAAAATCATAATTTTTAACAAGAAAAAAAACGTTTCTTATGATAAGAATCTTATCTCCGAAATTTTTCCTTTTAATCTTTAACAACGGAGAGTCGCTCTCTCCCTTTTTTATTTTTTCCAATTAAGAAAAGCAGCGAAAAAAGCCGACATAAATGGGTCCATACTTTTGAAAATTTTTATCCTTTTTTGGATTTATTAAAAATGTCGTCTGCCGTTTTTGGCAAACATTTTTTTAATAAATGTTCAAAGCCTTCTTTGAGGTTTTAAAATAAAGAAATTTAAATCTAATACAAAAAAATGAGAAACGAAAAGTTTGACCTTGAATGAAAAAAGGTGACATTTCCAAAAAAAACATTTTTATTCAAATTCCGCAATTTTTAACCAGTGCCAGATTTTTTTTTGTTTCTGACGTTTTGATTTTTTTCGTTGTAAATTTCAATTGGCAAATCTAATTAACTTTTCAGTTTAAAATAATGCCGGAAAAAGAAATGGAAGCAATATCTTCAACATTTTTGGAAACATTTAAAAACTTTTCTTCTTTTAATTCCAATTTCGCGTATGCCGGAGCAATTTCAAAATGTTATGGTGAAAGTATTTCGTGGAATCCAATAACTCGGCCATGCTTATCTCCGCTTCAATGTCCAAAACCAAAAAATGTAAAAGGATTTAAATGCAAAGTTGCAAAAAGAAAATTTACAGCTGCTTTTTTAAATGAAAGTATTTCATTTTTTATTCCAAATTTGGATCATTTTTGGGATATATCTGATAATGGATGTAATTTGTTTGCTTATTAAATTTTTTTATTTGAATTAATAAACTTGTAATAATATTGAATTAGACAATTTGAAAACATATAAATAAAAGTAATGAGATGCCAAATGTTTCATTAAATTACTTCTTCCTGACTTTTTTTTAAAAAGTAATCCGAATTACTTTTTACTTAAATTTGGTAAAGCATCGAAAAGGTGTAACAATAAACACCAGCTGCAAAAAGAAAATCAAGCATGTATTAAAAAATTGTCTTTTTCTTCGAACTAATTTTGCATTTGTACATTTTTTGCCTTTTTCAAGTGGGTTTATTTGTACAAAAAAATTAAGCCTTTGGCAAAAAAATGTTTATTATTTTTCAAGAAAAAAACACCTGTAAAAAATGGTACAAAAAATAATTACTTTCAATTATCGCAAAAAAAAAACAATTTTTTAATACATGCTTAGCTTTCTTTTTGCAGCTGTTGTATGAATATTAATCGTATGTTTATTTTTATTATTATTATTGCCAGAAATATTTTGGAAACCAAAACCAGAAATTCTACGGCTCTTTTTTCCAATAAAAATATTAATAATTTTTTTTAAAGTATTTCGGTATCCTTTTACAACCGTAATAACAATTAAAACGTCTGCAATCGGATAACACATCATAATTCCAACTGACAGAAAAAATGCCAATTTAATCCCACGATTATTTTCTCCAATAAAAAATGAAAGTATCCAAATTCCTGCAAAACCGGAAAAAAATAAAGATGTGAGAAATTGAATCATTGTTGATTGAAACATTAGTGTAAATTGTTTTCGAGTTCTTTCAGAAATGTGTTGATTATTGGATTTTTTAACAAATTTATAATTTTCTTTTAAAACAAATCCAGTAATAAGGATTCGAACATTGGCATAAATAATGGCGTTTGCAAAAAGTATCCATAAAGTTATATTGAGATCATGGGAAATTGAAAATAGTGAAGGTTGTAAATCCAATATTTCTTCAATATTTGAAACTTCTGATTTCAGCAAATTTGTAACTTTTGCATCATCCAAATTTTGAAAAATAAATACAAAAGCTGTTACAACCGCAGAAAGAAAAGTCGCTACCAAAATAAAATAAACCCAAAATCTCGTTTTTTGGATTTTTGTTGCACTTCCCAAAATTCGAAAATGTCTTTCAACGATTATTATTGCCAAAGTTTCAACGAAGCATCCATGTACAATAAAATAAAATGCCGTCAATAAAGCCGACGAAGTTGAAGACATTGGTGCCAAAATTCCTGTTGGATAAAATATTGTATATGGAAATAGCCGAAATGGTTTCCAGCAAAGCATTAAAAATTCTGCCAAAATACATTCAAAAATATAAATAAATGTTAAAATTCGAAAAAATTGCATTGTTTTTGTTGTTGTTAAATAAACAATTATTCCATAAAATAGTTCCATTATTACAGTTAAAATAAATGTAATTAAACTAAATTTTTGGAATATTGAAATTATTTCAAAATCTATTATTTCAGAAACGTTGTATTTCATTTTTTTTGCAGAAAATAAGCAAAAGCAAAAAATATTAGTAAATAATAAACCGAAAAAAAAATTTTTTAAAAAGTATAAAACAATTCCAGGTGTAATTTTATTTGTTAAAAATTCATATTGAAGAAAGTAAAATGCCAACAAATTTTTGTAAAAATATAAACGCAAATGAAAACTTGTGTTAAAAAAGTAAAAAACAACTTCCAGGTGAAACTTAAATTATTATAGATTTTTAAAAAATGTTTTTCGGTTTTTATCTTTTTGTAAATAATTTTTGTGGCAAAATATAAATTCAAAACTTATATTTTATTGGAAACGGTAAAATTATTTTTTAAAAACTATACATTTAAAAATTTAAGTGTCAGACTTTTAGAATGATAGAGTTTAATCCTATTTCACTTATTGCAATTATCGTGACCACTTATAAAAAATTGTTTTTTAATTTAATCTAATTTTAATATTTAATTTTTCGTGATAAGTACAAAGTAATTAAAAAAACTTCGGTTCCTCAAAGTGCAACTTTTTATTTGTTGAAGACAAAAACACAAAAAAAAATTTTCAACACGGAGATTGAAGCATTTTGAAAATTTATTTGTTACAGTATACCAAAATCTCAGATCCTGACATGAAATCAAAATTGGTCTCGAACAGAAAGGGAATCAAAACTGATACCAAAAAATAACTTTGATACAATTTGTGTTTCAAATTTTGAAATAAATAAATTTATTGATACTTTTTTTCACGTATGTTTTCTGCTTTTTAAAACCACAACATTTCTTCAGAGAAGCACAAAAAGCTTTAAAAAAGTTTTTGTGCTGTTTTTGTGCTAAATTTTTTGATCGAGGTTCTTATCTTTTATTTTTTCTTTTTGACGTTGCTTTAAAACTTCCTGTGTGATTTTGATTGACTGCTTTGTTTTCACTTTGAAAAAAAGTTGTAGTTTTTTTGATTACATTAAAAAAATTTTTAAAAATGGCTATTGAAGAATGTGAAGAAAGCAGACAGTTTGAAAGAGATTTAAAACTATTGGATAAACTTAATAATGTAAGTATGCGTTTTTTGATAATTTTTTTAATGGAAATTTTTTGATAGACAAAACAAGTAATACCTAAAAATTATTTATGCCGAATTGGACACGACTTACATGGACATTTTGATCCACAACATGTTGACTTTGAAATTTTATGCGGAATTGTACATACAGAGGTTTGTTGCTTTATATTGAAATGGGATATAGCAGATTAGCCATTTTTGGCATTTTTATTTTGGACTAAAAATAACTTTTTCATTTGCAAATTTTTTCATCTCTTGTCACTTTCCTATTATTGAACCCAAAAATCTTAACAAAATTTTAGAAAGCTGCAATATTACTCCCATATATTTCTGGATTATTTATGGCATTATCATCAATATTTTTTATTGTATCAGAATTATATTATTGTTTACCATTAATGGCAATAAATATTCCGTTTTTAATTCTACTTAGATATTCAATTATTAAAAGACAGCATACAAAAATGGTCCCATTTTTAATTTTTGTTGTAAGTTTTTTTTTCACAAAAATCCAACAAAATTTTTGTTATACATTTATTTAAAACTTTTTAATTAAAATGTATAATTTTTAGTTAATAGAACAAATTTTTTGGTTAATAACAATTATTGGATGCTGTATAACAGTTTTTATGCCACATATTCCCGCTTACGCTTTTCTCAGAAATATGTTACATAGCAATATTAATGGTAAACAACATCTTCTAGTAAATATAATCCAACATTAATAATGTTTTTTAGATTTTCAACTTGTAATTTTATTAGTTATTTTGCTATTTTCAATTGATTTTTTTGCAATGACGTACATTAATTGGAATATTTTATTTCATTATGTTTATTTAAAACATTGTAATACAA
>CABFKP010005422.1:0-10686 GCA_901779475.1 Panagrolaimus davidi
GTGTCAAAGTGAGTAAAAAACAGACATTGATGTCCCAAAAATTTTACAAGATGATTTCTAAAAAAGGTGTTTGATTTATTATTATTTGTGTTTATAGGTGCAGCAGCATTTATTGACATCAAAATTTCAAAATGAATGTTTCAGAAGTTTAGAGCGTTGGCTTTATTTTTTAAAAAATTTCCATGGAATTGAGTATGTGTTGAACAAAATAATTTTATAGTGCAAAGCATACTTGAAATTCTGGAATATCGAGATTTTTTAGTTTGATTTCTTCATGGCTCTGAGCTATACACCGTTTCACGTGTAAAAGAAAAAATTATGCATCTGATATAAAATAAATGACAAAACAGCTATTAAATATAAAACGTAATCTTTAATTTTATTGTTATTTCTCTTGTTAGCTTTCCTTCAACCCTCATTTAAATTGTCAATTTTACATTTTTTATTTTACTCTATTGTATTACTGTAACTATTCATATACCAATCACGCTACGTATAGGAGCGATAAATAAAATAAAAAATTAAATTATTACAGACACTATGAAGTTTACGGCGAAAGAATCTATAGAAGCAATAATTGTATTACAAATTACAAGTATTTTTGTTGAGAATTTCCATTATATCTATAAATTCTGTTTTTGATAAGCAAAATAACAAGAAAATTAATACAATTGTGTGATATAAAAATTTTCATCAGTATCATATTTTGAAATTTCTATCACCGTCGACGGATGTTACGGAAGTTGTGATTTCATCCACATAACCCCTGCATTTTTAAAGAGCAGACAACAAAGGAAAAAATGGCGCCAACTCTATTTTTTTTTCTCCCCCTTTTTTTCGATTAGTATTTTTCCATCTTTTTTAGCTTTAAACATTTCCAAAACTGTGGTNCAAAACTGTGGTCGGCCAACTAAGATTTTATGGAAACATATAAAAGTAATTCATAGACTATGACTATGAATCATAGTTACTACAATAAATAATTCATAGTAACAAGAATTCTAAAAAAGTTTTACGAAATAAAACTCTATTTTCTATTTCGAGAATTCTCACCTCGATTTCATATTCGTTGTCTTTTGTTCGTAACTTTTCAAATTTTAAACGTTTAAACAATTTTTGCTCAAATTTTTGATAGCTCTTTCTATCTTTTTTTTGGATTTGTAACAAATCATTTGTTCCGTATTACTTAATTTATTTAAACTAGTTCCCGTTTTTTTGTTTTTTATGTTAACACCCTATAATATAGCTTTTTTACATTTTCAGTTTCGTGTTTCACATAAAAATGTCTGAAAACATCGAAGAGGTAAATTAAACATCTGCTATTAATTTAGCGTCGTAAAAATGGCATCCATCTGATTGCATCTGATATTAATCATAACTTTCACTATCAAGGATATTGTAAAATTGTTATCAATCGTCTCCAATCTCTTCTTTTTGTTGAACCTATAAATGAAGGTTTGTTTGTTTAATATCTTTTTGAAGTATTATTATTCCAATATTTTAGACTTCAAATTAATCTCAGCAATGTTTAAATGGAAATTTTATGTTCAAAAGGTAAGTTGCTTTTTCGCTTTCATCTTTGACAAAGATGGATGACACAGCACTTAGTTGATTAACGTCGTTCTGCTGATTTTAATGATGATGTTTTTTTAGAATGTTTTATTTGTTTTTGCTGAACATGAATTTCAAGATTTTGCATTGGTTTTTGGTGATGAAATTTGTTGCAAAAAAGTTTACGATTTAATTTATGGTAAAAGAGTAAGTATAAATCTTTTTCGTAGTTAATGTAATCTTTCTTTTTTAGGCTAATGATGGCTTAGTAACAAATGAAACGCTTTATCAACGTATTTCATGTCCAATTTTTAATGCAATTATCAAAGATAAAATCTCAAATGCTAATGTCTCTGCACTTCTCTTAAAATGGATTGATAAATTAGATGTTCGTGATAAAGAAGCATATGCAAAAATGATGAAAGATCATGATATTTATCGTTTGATATATTCTGAATGTGAAACCAATGGAGAAGGTAATGATGATAAGAATGATGGAACTGGAAGTCAAGCTCAACGAAAACTAAGATTTGCAAAGTTACAACATAAAGGTGATGCTTCTAAAGATGAAAATTTGTTGGAACAGTAAGTTATATTTTAAATAAGCCATGAATAAAGGGGTGACACGCATCTGTAAACTTTTTTGGGCATCTTTATAAAAAAATACGTGAAGATAGTTGGCGAGGATTCTCGTAGTTCCGTCCCACTACTTTCGGCAGTGTCGCAACTTTGGGGGTGACACAGAATTAATATTTGATTATAGGAAAAAACTGCTAAAATAGTATGTCCGATGCAAAAATGCCAACAAAATTTTTAACAAGAAATAGAAAGGAGGGAATAGGTAAAAACCATGTCACCCCAGATTCAAATCCATTCATTCCACTCCTCTATTAATGTTTTATATTTTTTTTGATACTATTTGTTATTACATTTTAGATCAAAAAAGAATAATCAAACAAGATTGAATAATTTTGTCAAAAGTGACTGTGACTTTAAAATGGTAAAAATTAAAGGAAGAAAGCGATGGGTGAAAAGATTATTAATTTTTACTTCATCTGATAAAGAATTTTGTTATGAATATTGTCAAACTCGACTAAAACCAAATATCTTTCATTGTATTGGATGCCAAAAAATGGGAATCAAAGTTCAAGCAAAAATGGATAAAAATGAAAGCCTTCATTTACAAGATAAAGCTCATGTTTGTACAGAAATTCAATATTTTCCTGAAAAATATACTGATATTCAAGTTATTAGAAAACCGAATTATGAAATTTTGGAAAATTGTAATACACAAAATGGAAATGTCTTAATCATTTTTAATCCAAATGATCGTACTCAGTGTCATGAATTTCGATGGCGAAATAATATAAATTTATTCTCTTGTATTGGCTGTGATAGAACTGTCAAAATAATTAATACTGGAATGAAAAATGAATATGCTGAAATGGTACAACTTAATCATGAATGTAAATTTCGTCAATATAATCCTCAAAAATATTTTATCTTCCAAAGCTTTGTATTGCCACCAAACTTTGAAATCCATACAGAAATGAAAGGAGAAAGAGAAAGAAAAATTCTTATTGTCTTTGATCAAAATGATAAAACAAAATGCTACAAGTATCATTTTCGTCCTTCTGATGGAATTTTTAAGTGTAATAAATGTGACTTCAAACGAGTTTCTGTTTATGCAAAATTGCGTCAAAATGCCGATGGCGAAAATTATATTGTTTTATCAAATGTTCAACATGTTTGTGAATTAGAAAAATATGTGCCTCAGAAAAATGATATTTTTCTTCGTGAACCTGAAATCAAAGTTATGGAAAAAACTTCAAATGGTGTGCCAAAAGTATTTATCTTTGATTCAAAAGACAAAACTTTATGTTATGTATTTTCGTCAAGAAATCCTCAAAAACATAACAGTCGTTATGTATGCTGGCCATGCAGTGCTGAAAAACAACGTGTTAAAAGTGATGTTAAAGCCGCGGCTCTTTATTTATTCAAAGATAGAAATGGTGAATATTGTGCTCAAATGAAAAGTCAAAAACATTTGTGTCAACTTAAAAAATATGAACCTGAAAAGCATGAAATTAAAGAACCAAAAATTGCTGATGATTTTTTTTATTTTCGGAGGAAAGCATTTCAAAAATCTGTCAATGTTGCAATTCTTCATTCATATGATTCAACTCTATGTTATACATTTTTATATTTGAAAAATCAATATTGTTTTCGATGTTCACGTTGTCACAGTCTTAAAAAACCCTATTATGTTCCGCTGCCAAAAATGGATGAAAATGATAAAGAATTTTTTATTCATGGCCCAGAAAAGCATATTTGTGAACCGACAAAAATTTCTTTACTTCAAACTTCAGAATTTCAACGTCTTGAAAGAACAGATATTACTTTAAAAGAAAAACCAGAAAAGGAAATTGATGAAGAAAGAATTATAAAATTACCAAATTTTCAATTTCGACCAAGTCATAATGGTAATCCAGAAGGAAAATTGGTTATTTTTGATTCAAAAGACAAATCATTATGCTATGAATATTATTATAAAAATAAGGAAAATGTATTCATTTGTTCATTTTGTAGAAAGAAGAAGCGAAATGTTACTGCAAAACTTCATCTCGATAATGAAACAAATGAAAAATTTCTTGAACTTTCAAAAACTGATCATGTTTGTGAACCAATTAAAGATGAATTTGCCAGCAAAATTATGGATCCTTTGAATTACAAACTTTTTAATCAAGATAATGATGGAAAACCAACAAAACTTGTTGTATTTACTTCTGCAACAAAAGATTTGTGTTATGAATTATGTTACAATGCTTCAAAAAAGAAATTTTTTTGCATTCGATGTAAAGGGCTTAAGAAAAGTGTTACTATGAAGTTAATCACAAAAGAAAATGGTGAAGAATATTTAATGTCTATGAAAAATGAACATGTTTGTACTCCAAAGAAATTTGAAGAAAAAAAGTTTCAAAAATGAACATATTTGTGAACCTCGAAAATATGATCAAAAAAATTATAAAAAGTAATGTTGTTGTTTTTTTCTTCTGTTTTATTATGCTCTTGTATGCAATAAAATATGTTATTTAATATATACATTTTTTATTTCAACTATTATCAAGAACTCTACAGAAATTTATTTTAGGTAGTACGAAGATGTATGTCTTTGAACTTTTGCAGCCAGCCGTAAAAAATCAAAGGCGTAATTGCTTTTGGTTAAAGTAATTCATGTTTGTTAAACCTTCAACAAACATGAATTATTTTAAAGGTAAAAACAACGCAGACATAGGTTAGTAAGGAAATCTTGATTGAGTTAGTGTTTTGTTCTATTTTTTCAATGTCAAATCGATTACAAAAAATAAAATGTTTTTATTATTTTAATGAATGAATTCTTTAGGATAATAAAATTGAATATGCACAATTGTTTCTTATTTTTGACAATATTTTATAAAATAAGCAAAATCCGTTGTCAAAGCTAAAAATAATCCAAATTAATTACTATTTTTTAAAATAAAAATCTATAAATGAGATAAAAACTTTTTGATGCATTTAGGAATATGAGTTTTTTTACACATTTTAATTCAAATTCATTGAACAGAGTTTTGATGTAAAAATTGACGCTATTTTTGGCCAAACAGTTTAAATCATGTTTTTTGAATCAAAATATGCAAAAACGGATGTTTCAAAATGTGCCCAACAATTCGTTTACTTTAATATTACCTTTATTGCAATTATTAACCCAATTAATTTTATCAAAAGATGCAAAAATTAATCCAAAATAAATAATTGATTGTAAAAGAAGGAGACAAACTAAAATTAAAATAAGCATTGAAATACCATTTTTATTCATTTTCCTAAATAACAGATTAATGAAAAATCGTTTTTAAAATAATTTAAAAAATATTGTTTTCTGGAAATCCATTGATTTAAAAGATCAAAAATATATCAACGAAAGATTTTTTATTTTTTTAATACAAAAAATTAATGAATTATACGATGTTTAAATATTCTGAAAAGCAAGTAATTGAAAATTTTGGCGAAAATAATATCGTTGCCAAATTGTTCTATCCAAAACAAATCCGCTTAAAACCAAATTTACAATCATAATAATATTAAGTAAAACAAGAATTCCAACAATAATTATATCAATTTTTCCAATTTTTTCCGTTGAAACTGATTTTTCATGATGAGAAGAAAAGTTATCCACCATTTTTTTTGTATCACATAAAAAAATGAAATGAATCAAAGTCAAACAGAAGATTTTATATTTTTCAAAAAATATTGTTTGCAATTTTATATCGCAAAATTTTTCATATCGTTTTTAAAAATTGTATTGAAATTGTTTAAAATGAATGGAATTTTTTTGCTTTGAAATGTTTTTTTTTTGTTCAATCTCAAAAGAAAATAGCCGTTGAACAAAAAATGTTGTGAATCACAGAAAACTGCTACAGTCGAACCTCGATTTTACGACATTTAAGGGACCGTTACAAAAAGGACGTAAAATAGAGGTCCGTTTACAGGGATTTCCATTTGGAGGGACCGCAAAAGACGGGCGTAAAATCGAGGTAAACGTAAAATCGAGGTTCGACTGTAACTTTTTATAACAAAAACTGCCTTTTTTATGCTGAATGAGCTTCAAATATTAAAAAATGTTACCTTTCTAACAAATATTTTCGGCAAATTTTCCGCAAAAGTCGGGAAATTTCCATTTGACAACCCAACTTGGAAGTTATAGAGTTTTAAAAAAGGGTGTCATAAATTCATATTCTCTAATAAATGACACTACAATATGGATTTTTAAATTTTTAACAAAAAAAAGTCGTATATTAATTTGCTGTTTTACAATGAAAAATCATGCATGGACAACCAACTCCCCTTTTTGGTCGGCGAGGCGAGTTACATATTGTTCACTAGTTCGAACTTAAAAAGTATTTTATAAAAAAAAGAAATCTTTTTTAGCAAGACAATCCTTTTTCAAATGACAGAACAAACTACAATCCAATATTTACTCTTTATTAATTTTTTTGTTCACATCTAACGACAGCGTAAGCATAATACATGAGAAACTCGATAAGATTTTCTATAATTTTTTATATCCCAACCCTTCCAAAATCAACTCCATCATTCATTTAAAAATTTTTGTGAAAGCATTTTAGTAAATTTTATTAAGTCATAAAAATAAACGACAATATAAGAATTCCCAAACTTTTGTGACCATGTAAAACATCTTGAACCCCATTTATAAAACAAAAATCATTTTATTCTGATACAACAACAAAACCAAACGTAACAAAACATAAATAAGGTGACAACACCTATTGAAGAGGTACTTCAGGTTGTTGTTGTAAAACAGGTGGTTGTTGTTCTTGTTGACAATGTTCAGAAAATGGTACAGCAGGAACAAATTCTTCATGAGGTTCTTTAACGATAATTAAATCGGGAAGAGTATTCTTTGGTCCGATGTGTCCTTTAGGATCATGTGGTAACATAATTTTAACTTTAATACCAATAACGCCTTGTCGAAGATTAACATGTCGAACAGCTTCTTGAATGTACTTATTTGTTGGATTCCCTGCATGAATCATTGAACCATCAGCAAATTTCATAGCTTTAGCACGTTGTCCACGAAGTTTACCAGAAACAACAATTTCACCACCTTGAGCACCAGATTCCATAACAAAGCGTAAGACACCATAACATGCACGACGAACAGCTAATCCACCAACAAGCTTATATCGAAGAGATTCACATTGTGCAACAGCACAAAGGCCACGATCTCCAAGCTTTTCAGCATATAACTAAAAGCAAAAAGGTTTAATAATGCCCAAAAAAGTAATTAAAAAAAGGCATACTTCAATAGTCCCAGCAACATCACCAAATCGTTTATTAACAACAGCAGTCAATTCCCGAATTCGACGACCTTTTTCACCAAGAACATTTTGTGTGCGAGTTGCCATAATGATAACTTCAGTACGAGTAGGTGCCCGACGAACTTCAATACCAGAATACCCATCTTCAGCAAGTTCTTTCATAAAGAAATTGTTTAATTCAGCCTTAAAGATGCCATCTTTAACGGCTTTACGCTTTTTTGAAATTAGTTGAGCCATTTTAATGATAACTCTAGAAATGGATGACGATTTGTAAATTTGAAAAAAGTTGTAATTGCAAATATTCACGCTTGGGGTTTTACATAAAGCATATTTTCTTGGATTTTAGAAAAAAGCTATCAATGCTAATTAGGGGTGGGTTATTCTACTGGTAAATTTAATCAACGGTATAAAGAGATTCTTTTTGAATTAAAAATTAATAAATACCTCTTATAAGTTTAAAAAAGTAATTTAACTTTGCTTAAAGGATTAAAACGTTATTTTTAATTTCATAAAAAATCAGTTTTATATTTTTCATTAATAAAAATTTATCATTTGGGGAGTTTTAGAAGAATACCTATTTTTTAATTTAATATGCATAATAATTCAGAGAAATATCAGAGAAAAAAAAACAATAAACTAAAGATAGATATTAAAAACTAGGAAAAAAATTGTGTAATAATGTCAATGTCACTGATAAGTTACTGCTGTAAAGGAATCTACAACATAAGAAGCAAAATTATATTTACAAAATCAAATAATTTTTAAAAAATGGTGAAGCAAAAAAGTGGGGGAAAAAGACACAAAAAAGAGAGAGGCAGAAAAAAGGCTGCAGTTAAAAGGCAAAGACTGGATGCCACTTTTTTGCAGCATTGAAAAAATTGTACGCAGTCAAAAGCGTTACGACTTTTTTTACACAATTTGCGCTCAAGATAATCGCCGTTGCAAATATGTGCATTTGAATGAATCAATAATGACCTTTTTGCTTTACGAAAAAAATCAAAATATGTAATGATAATATAACTTAAAAATTTCTGAGGTAGTTAAATATACCATAATTTAAGCATCAAAAGTTAACAACTATTTTTACCAGTTTTAAAAGGAATTGTGTAAAAAGGCAGTTAAAAAAATTGAATGATTTTTTCTGCGGTTTAAATTAATGAGGGCTTGTTGGAGAATTAAAATTTTTGTAGTTATCAAAATTTAAGAAAAAACACAACGTATTAAATCAGAATATTTGTAAATACAATTAAAAATATATCTAATTTTTGATTTTTTTTTAAAATAAAAAAAAGAAGAAATTGGAATTTTTTAAGAAAAAGAAAAGAAACTTTTAAAACGTCTCTTTTACGAAAATGAATTTGTAAAAAAGTCGAAAGCCAAAAAAAGTAATGATTTGATCAGACAAAAAATAGCTTCATATGTCATTATTTCCACTTAAAATTTGTTGTGTTTTTTTATATGCGTATGAAAATTTGGTACACGAATTCTTTCATTATGAAATGTTTATCCAGGCGATTGTACAAAAATGTGGACCTCTCACTTTTTTTAATTCAAAAAAATTTAACTAGAGAAAAACACAAAAATAAAAATATTGTGTCGATTTAACTAAACACAACATTTTTTGTACCACTTCCTTTTTATCTAAATGTTTTGTATCTACCTAGCTTGTCCACAAATGAAATATTTGTACAGCTTATTTAAAAGACGTATTAAAATGTTTTTTAAGCTGTGAAAAATAATAATAAGGTTGTTATTGCAAAATAAACACTTTGCTTGTAAATAATCAAAAGTAAGAAATATTACCACGCATTTTTGATTGTGGTATAAAATGAAAGTGAATTTAACAAATTTATGCCACTAAAATTTATAGTGATGGTGAATTTTAATGGTTTAATACCCTTTTTATGTTTAATTATTTTTAAATGTGTTACTTTTGCTTTACAAGAAAAAATTTCATCCGTACATTCCTGTTTAAACGATGCAAAGGATATTCCAAATAATCGATTGAATGGCCGAACTCTTGCTGGAATTATTGGATTTGGATGGGACGATCTTCGATCGATCCGTACTAAACCGATATTCTTTGAAGCATTTGATGAATGCCGTGCTGAACCTACTGGACATTATTTAATACCTGATAATATTGTCGCTGTTCCGATTTTAAAAACACAAATTGATAAAATGGCAAATTTCTTTGAATCTTTTGAATATTTCAAGCAAGAAGTTTCCAATGTTTTTACTGCTTCCGCAAGTGCCGGATTTTCATTCCTTTCGGCTTCTGCCTCCTTCAGTAAAATTAGCCAAAAAACAAAAGAAAATTTTGCAAAATATAAATCTTCGTTGCTTCAAACAAAATTAAATTATGAAGCATTTACGCTTTCCCAAGATTCTGTTGGAAATCTTGCTGCAGGATTTCGTGGCAGGATTGAAGAAATCGCAGATGCAATTAATCGAAAATTATTTTATCGTGCAAAATATTTATCTGAAGTTATTATCAAAGAATTTGGAACCCATTATATTTCATCCGCGGATATCGGAGCAATGGTGGAACAAAAAACTTTTATTGAAACAAAGTCATCCTTTTCTGGTGCAACAAGTCTCCAAGGTATTCAATTTGCTGCAGCTGTAGGATTTACAAATTTGTTTAATGGTACTGGAACTTTATCCGCTTCCTTTTCATCTTCTCAAACTGTTTCAACCCAAGACATTAATGCTTTAACAAATCTCACAAAACTTTCATATTTTGAAAGCCAAGGTGGACCAGACATTAATACAATTTTGGCAGGAAAGGCTAATTTTAGCATTGATAATATTGTTCCATACAGATTTGACGGAGATTGGTTGTATCAAATTGTTTCGAAAGAAAATTTCCCGAGCCTTAGTTACGATACATTATTCAATATTCAAAATTTACTTAAAAATGCTACTGAAACATATTACGAAAGAAATACAATTCAGGGATGCATGGATATGAATTCACTGAATTTTGATTTTCAGGTAATATAATGGATTTCATTATTGCATCATTTTTAAGACGCACTCTGGCTGTAAGTCAAAAAAGTCAAAAAGGAGGCGGCACACAAAAAAAATAGATTTGGCCCAAATTTGGTCTATAGGTAAAACAGCCATGGAGAAAATGATTGGCTTTGCTGTTTTTGTCTAAAAAAGTTTCTTACTCTAGGAGATTCAAGGTTACGGTAGCGGTTTTTTCAAAAAATCGCCAAAAATCAGGAAAAAATTTTTTTGGCATTATTTTGTG
>CABFKP010005433.1:0-10683 GCA_901779475.1 Panagrolaimus davidi
ATTTCTTGGAAGTTGCTAATTGATGAAGATAATGTATATAAAAAAAAGAATATATTTTTTAATGTTAGAAAAGTATTAAATGAAAAAATAATACCAATTATAACTACTATAAAAGATAAATTAGATAAAGCAGAAGAAGTAGATATTGCATTACCTGAAAGTATATATCTTAATAAAGAATATCTAAAAGAATTATATAAAACTTTATATAAAGCTGATACTCATATTGAAGATAAAATTAAATTTGATAGACTAATAGAATTAAATAAAGCTACTAATAAATTAAAGAGAAAAATGATGTTAACAAATTTACGTTTAGTAATATCAGTTGCAAAAAAATATATGAATAGAGGTTTACATTTATTAGATTTAATTCAGGAAGGAAATATGGGATTAATAAAAGCAATAGAAAAATTTGATTATTCTAAAGGTTTTGCTTTTTCTACATATGCTACTTGGTGGATAACTCAGAGAGTTAATCGTGCATTATTTGATCAAATTGATTTAATTAGAATTCCAGTTCACATGAAAGAATTATCAACAAAAGTATTTAAAATAATAAATCAAGAAGGTAATGATATTACAGCTAAAGAAATAGGAGAAAAAATAAATGTGAGTGAGTCTAAAGTTAAAAAAATATTAGATTTATATAAACCTATAATAAGTTTAGATAAAGGAATAGGTAATGATGATGAAAGTAAACTTTCAGAAATAATACAAGATACTGATAGTATATCTCCTGAATTATTTGCTGTTAAAAGTGATAAAAAGAAATTATTATACAATTTATTAAGTAAAATATTAAATCAAAGGGAAATAGAAATATTAAAATTGAGACATTCATTATATGAAAATAAGAAAGAGATGACTTTAGAAGAGATAGGAAAAATAATAGGAGTTACTCGAGAAAGAATAAGACAAATAGAGACTTCTGCTATATCAAAAATAAATAATTCTAAAATACTTAAATATATAAAATCTATTGAAAGTGAAATATCTCCTGATGAAAATAATTCCTCCAGAGCGAGTCGAACGCTCAAAAAATAGTTTTTGAAACTATCGTGTTTACCGTTACACCATGGAGAATATAAATAATAGTTTGTTAATAATAATAGCTGGTATGGGAGGTCAAGATGTAAATGATATATGCTTACATCTATTTAAATTATATTCAAGATATTTTAATAAAAATAATATTAAAAATGAACTAGATATTAATAATTTAACTATTAAATTTGATAGTAAATATTTTGAAGTCTTTAAATTTAATGAAGAAGGCATTTTTAAAATAATAAGATTATCGCCTACAACAAAAAAAAGGCAAACAAGTTTAGTTTATATAAAAATAATAAATATTCCTAAATTAAACATAGATAAAGATACAATATTAAATAAAAATAATATTGAAATAGAGACATTTAGATCATCTGGTAGTGGGGGTCAACATATTAATAAAACTGATAGTGCTGTTAGAATTAAGCATAATATATTTAATATACAAGTTACTTGCCAGGAATACAGAAATCAAGTTCAGAATAAAGAACAAGCATTAGAGCGTTTATATTTAAAAATAAAAAATTTAATGAAAGATGGTATAAGTAAAGAATATAAAGATTCTATGTATATCGAATGGTCAAATAAATTTAGAAGAATAATAAATCTTTATCCTAATTTATACATGAAGGATTATATTTTAAATATAAAAACAAATAATTTTAGTGATTTAAATGATATATCTTTATTAAATCATATAAATATTCTAAACATTTGAATTTAAACTATAAAAATTTATAATAAGTTGAAGATATTTATATATTTATATTTGTAAAATATTTAAATATCTTTGAACTTATAATTTTTAATATGATAAATGTAAATATTTTATCTTTAACTGGTAGAGTTAAAGAATACGAAGAAAATCAATATGGTTTTAATATTGTTCTTAAATCTGGTATGAATGAAATACCTTTAAAAATAAATAAAACAAATATTAATTTAATGGAAAAGGCTCGTAAATTTATTAAAAACGATTCCGAAATATACGTTCAATGTACGGTAAAAACATTTGCTTCAAAAAATACTCAAATTAAGAAACATTTTGTTGTTATATTAATTGATAGATTAATAACTGATATGAGTCAGGAAAACAACGAAAAGCCTAGTTCAAAAGACAATATAGACTTCTTAATTTAAAATCTTTATTTTAAATAGTTAAACTCTATTTAAAATTTATAGATTAATATCGCCTATCAAATGTCTTCTCATATAATTAAATAAATTATTAATCTTATATGAGTTTTCATTTGAAAGTCTATGGGTGTATTTATTTTTTTTATGATGTAAAAATAACTAATTTTAATAAAAAGGAATAATTTTAAATTATGTTTTTATGTAATAAAAAGAACTATTATAAGAAATCCGTTTTTGTAAAGCAAAAAGGACTATTATAAGAATATGAAGAAAGAAAATGAAATTAGTTTCATTAAGGAAATAAGTACTTCGTATGAAGAATATGCTCATAGCGTTTTAAAAAGATCAATTCCTGATTTAAAAGATGGATTAAAACCAGTTCAAAGAAGAATATTATATTGTATGCTTGAGAGTGGATATACTCATAAGAAACCATTTGTAAAATCTGCAAGAGTTGTAGGAAACACAATGGCTAATTATCACCCTCATGGTGATATGGCAATATATAATGCTTTAGCTAGAATGGCACAACCATTTAGTATAAATATTCCATTAATTGAAGGTCAAGGTAATTTTGGATCTATAGAAGGAGATAATCCTGCAGCTCAACGATATACAGAAGTAAGATTATCTAAATTTTTTGAATATATATGTGATGACTTATATTCAAATACTATAGACTTTGTAGAGAATTATGATAATTCCTTGAAAGAGCCTATAGTTTTACCTTTAAAATTACCATTAGGTTTATGTAATGGTGGTATAGGTATAGCAGTAGCATTTTCAACAAATACTCCACAGCATAATTTGATAGATATTATAGATACTGTTATATATAGAATAGATAATATTGACTGTGATATAGAAGATCTTATAACTATAATTAAAGGTCCAGACTTTCCATCTAAAATGCTTTTAAATTCAAATGATTTATATAAATTATATACAGAAGGAAAAAATTCTATAACTATGTCTTCTACATTTAATATATCTAAAGATGATAATAGTATTTTAATAGAATCTTTACCATATTTAACATCCAAAACTATGCTTATAGATGAATTAATAATTTCTAAAAAAATAGAGGGAATAGAAGATATAATGAATGAAAGTACTAGTAATGAAATATGTATAAAAATAAAATTTAAGAAGGGAATAGATTTAAATATAGCTCTTAATCAAATAAAAAGTCTTAATAGTGTATGTAATCGTGTTTCATTTAACTTTTTATTCTATGAAGAAAATGCTAATTATATAAAAGATTATAAACTAGATGAAATAATAGATACATTTTTATCATTTAGAAAACAGGTACTTTATCGTAAATTTTTCTTTCAAGTAAATAAAATTAAAAATAAATTAAAAAATTTATTTGTTATTTATATGTTAATAGAAAATAATAGTATTGAATATATTATTAGTTTAGTTTTAAAAAGCAAAAATGATGATGAAATGTTTTCTATTTTAAAAAGAATAAATATATTAATTTCTAAAACAATACAGGAAAATGAATATTTAAAGACTTGTCTAGATCTTTTTAATATTAAAGACAAATTTATTATGGATGATAATGATATAAAACTTTTACTACAAACAAAGATAAGTAGTTTAAGTAAAAAAGAGAGAAACAAAGTATTTGAAGATATAAAAGCTAATATTGAATCTATAAATAAATTAAATTATTTACTTTCTAACCCAATAAACATATCTAATTATATTAAAGATGAATTAATAGATATTAATACTAAATTTATACATGAAAGAAAGGTAAAATTAATTAGTATGAATAAAACAAAAATTGATAATATAATAGCTGTTCAAAATAAAGATGTAAAAGTGTTTGTTTTTTCTGAAGGTATTTTATGTCTAGAAAATACAGGAAAGCTTAAAGTACAAAATAAGGGAGGAAAAGGATCTAATTTATTAGGAAAAGAGAATGTTAAAGGTGAGTTAATAAAAGTTTATGATTTTAACATAAATGATAGAGTAATAATATTTTATGAAAATGGAAATGCTATAACAACTGAATTAGTTAATATATTTGAAAAATTTACTAAAACTGATTCAGTAGTATGTGGAATATTAAATTCTAAATTTTCAATAAATGAAAATATAATATTTATTACAAAAAATGGAAAAATAAGAAATTCTCATTATTCTATATTTGAATCTTTTAAAGCTAAAAATCCTAAATTAGTTATTAAATTAGTTAAAAATGATAAATTAAACAGTGTAATTACTTGTAATGAATCAAGTAAATTTAATTTAATTTCAAAAAATGGAATGTGTTTAACAATTAATCCTTCTCAAATAAAACAAACAGGAAAAAGAACTTTTGGAGTTATAGGTATGAAAGTAAAGAAAGAAGATAATATAATTTCTTGCAAAAATGTAAAACCTTTACATATATCAGGATTATTTATTATAACTGACAAAGGAATCGGTAGAATAATAAATTCTAAAGAATGTTTTGATATAAGAAATAGAGCTACAATAGGTATAAAATGCTTAAAAAATAATAAAGTAGGAAATGTAGTATCTACAGGTATAATATATGAATCATCTAAATTAATATCAATAATTTCTAAAACAGGTAAAATAATAACATTAGAAGTTAATAAAGTACCTAAATTAAGTAGATATAGTACAGGATTTAAATTAATTAAACTTGATTCTGATGATGCTATATCTGATATAGTAGTTATATAAATATTAAATAAATTATGTTAAATATATTCAGCCTTATAATGAATTTAATTTCATCATTAGATATATTTTCAGCCTTAATAATATTAGGAGTGATAAATATATTAATACATAGATTTTTGTATAAATTTGATACATTAAAATATATTTCAAATACTATATGTATACATTCCTTATTTGTAATATCATTACTATGTTCATTTATGGAGGCAGATGTATTTATTGATATAATTAATATTTCAAAAATAGGTAATATTAATTCTTATGAAAAAACAATCTCAATATCTCCTTTAACTAGTAGATATTTGAATAATTTTATTAGATATTTTAATATACCTATATTTATAGATAAATTAGGTAATGATCAAACCTCATTTGGAGACAGAAATCCAGATGGGAGTATAAATAATAATATAATAATTCATTTTAAAGAAGATAGCTCTATAACTTATATAACAAATGTAAGAAATAAAGAATTGGTATTCTTTGATATAAAAGATAAATTTTCTATTATTAAACAACCTTTATCTATAAAATGTTTAAGATTAAATGAAAATAACATAGAAATTATAAATCCTATTTATGGATTTATAAATGTTCTTACAGATAATTCGTTTTCTACATCTAAAAATTTAGATTATGAAGTAAAATATTTTAAAAATGATAACTTCTATAATATTAAAGATGTTAGCCCCAACCTTCCAGAACATGTTCATAGCTTCATGTCTAGTTCTACTTATAGCGATGTTGGGGAACTTAATTTTTACTTTATCTAATCCAATAACTCTTGTGGATAATTTTTTATGTTCTTATATAATTGATTTAAAAAATACTACAAGAGTCTCTTCTACCGAATATTGTAATAATGTTTTTTTTGCTTTAACTCTATTTAATATTATTAGTGTCTTTACTAACTTATTATTTGAGGGTCATTATATGATGCTTGATACCATGATAGTATTACTTAATTATTTTTTTATAATATTATCTATTTTTAAATCTTCTAAAAATTTATCTACTGAGACAGCATTAACTATATTTATTGAAACTTTAATGGGATCTATAAGATTACCTATACTTTTATCTATGGGTAGAATTATAGAACATGCTATTATACCTGCTACAATATCTTTCTTACCTATTTTTATATTTTTGATAATAAAAAGTTATGAAATAATAAATGGTATTGTAAATGTATATATAACTTTCATAATGTTTAGAAATATTTTTATTCATCTATAATTTAAAATATTAAATATAATAAATTAATTTATTTTGCCTGAAATTATATATAAGTTTAAAATTGTCAATTTATTTTGCTATATTTAAATTTAGTTCTCAAATTTAAATAGAAATTATATATAAGTTTAAAATTGTCAATTTATTTTGCTATATTTAAATTTAGGAATAAACTTAAACATAATGATTTTAAATAAAGAGACATTTTTAATGATTAATTATATTGTTGTAGTTTTCTTGAATATAACCGGCTTAAGTCTAATAGGTAAAACATTTGTAAAAGGTTCAATAAGAAATCCTGATGGAGCTAATACTACAATATTACTTTTATCAGCAGGACTAGTTGAATTTTCATCATTTATTTTAATATTTTTAGGTAACGGAATAGTTTAAGATGTTAAAATATTTATTATTATTTTTTATGTTATTTAGTTCTATTAGTACTTTTATAAACTTAGGCATAATAATTGATAAAAGACAAATAGATATTAAAGAATTATTTATGAATAATTCGATTATATTAAATAGCTTAATGATTAAAATAATAAGACAACATAATATGAATTTATTACGCGTTAAACATAATCTAATAATGGAAAGAATTGAAACTTTATCTAATATTTCTCAAGAACTTAATGAAGATAATATGGATATGTATTTAAATAAATTATTAGAAATTGAATCATTATAAAAATTAATTTAATAATATGTTATCAATTATAATTTTAAATTTATTTTATGTATTAATAATATTGAAACTTTTATATTCATACAAATTTTCTTTTAAAGTAGAAAATACTACTTTAATTATTAAAAAAATTAATCAAGAAAATATTAATTATGAAAATAATATTATTTCATTTAAAAAAAGATTTAATGATAAATTTTCTTACATATGGAATAGAACTAATGAAAAATTCAATTTAAAAAAAGTAAATGTTAAACTGTATAATAGATTAATAAAATACAGATATCCTCTAAAAATAAATAAACAAATATAAATTCATTTATCTAAAATATATAAAATATCTAATACATTATAGCGTATATAATACATGATAATTTCTAATATAAAAAAAAGCTTAATTTTTTAATTAAATTTATGAAAATTAATAATCAATCTATATTAAATGAGATAAATTTACTAAAAAAGCTCAGAACTGAATTAATAAGATTAAATACATTGAAACTTAAAAATATAGAGACTAGTAGATTAAGAATGAATATTAATAAAATTGAAAATTCTTTATATATAGAAATATTAAAATTAAGAAATAACTTACAAAATGACGTTAAATGTATAGATGAACAAATAGAGTTATTTAATAAATTCAATAAGAATATTAATCCTTCTTTGCAAATAAAATACAGTGATTATATAAATAAATCAAAATCGGTAATTATTTATTCACAAGGACTTATATTTATTAAAAATGATATATGTAAATTATTTTATAAATTAAAATATATAGGTTTTAAATATTTTAGTAAATTTAATTTTGAAAATGTTATATGTCCAGAAATTATGAATAGTGAATCATTTTATAATGGTGGATTCTTACCTAAATTTAACGATAATATGTTTAATATAGATAATGATTCGTATATTATACCAACATCAGAAGTTGCGCTACTAAGCTTATCTTCCCAGACATTTAATGGTAATAAAAAAACTAGATATATGTCTTTTACTTCTTGTTATAGAAATGAAAAAACTGATATTAAATTAATGATTAGATTGAAGCATTTTCATAAAATTGAATTATTTAGTACTGTTAGTACATATGAAGAATCACTTATAGAACATAATGAATTAGTAAATATAGTTAAAAATTTTATAAAAACCCTTAAATTAAACTATAGAGTAATCTTATTATCTAAAGAAAATACTGGTTTTAGTTCATCTAAAACATATGATATAGAAGTATATTTGCCTATATCAAATATATGGATAGAGGTAGCAAGTATATCAAATTGTACCAACTTTCAAGCATTAAGATCTCAAAAGAATAATATGTTTACTTTGAATGCAACAGGATTAGCATTTGAAAGAATAATTATTGCCTTTATTGAGTATGGATATGTTGAAAAACATATCTAGATAAATTAAGAGATATATAGATAGATATATTTAGAAATTAATAAATATATATAAAAAATACATACAAAAGATAAATAAGATGTATATTAAAAAATATATTTTAATAAAAGATGTAATTAAGGTATGTAATTTAATAATTAAAAAAAAATAAACTTTCTAGGCTGGATTCGAACCAGCGACCTAACGATTAACAGTCGTTTGCTCTACCACTGAGCTACCAGGGATTTCTAATTTATATATATTTAAATCTAAATTTGAGATCGAGATTGGAATCGAACCAATATTCAAGGATTTGCAATCCTTTACATCACCATTCTGTCACTCGACCAAAAGAATAATATAATATACTTTAACTGAATTTATTTTGCTTTACAAATGAATAACTATATAGTCAATATAAGTCAATATACTAAATAAATAATATTGTATATATTTATATTTTTATAAAATAAAAAATTAAATTATAATTAAAATGAATAGAATTGATAAAATACTTTTTAAAAATATTAATAATAATAAAAAATTTGAAATATTACTTACTCCTCCTCCAAATTTAACAGGTGATTTACATATTGGACATGTAGTTGAGTTAACTATTATAGATTTTATAAGTAGATATAGTTTCTTATTTGAAAATATTAACAAATTTAATATTTTTGGAATTGATCATGCTAGTTTATATTCAGAAATTGTAGTAAAGAATTTACTTAAGAAACAGAATATTAATATATTTTCAAAAAGTGAATTAATAAATTACATAAAAGAATTTCAATATAATTCATTTAAAAAGTTTCTCTTTCATTTAAAAAAATTAAATATATTTAGACTAACACCTATTATTAAAACATTTAACAAAATTGCTATAGATAGGATATATAAATCTTACAAAAAACTTAATAACTTAAAATTATTAAAAAAAGATGTTAGATCATGTAATTGGGATCCAATATTAAAGACAGTTATCGCTGATATAGAAGTAGAAAATATAATGGTAAAACAAAAATTATATGATATTAGATATGATGACAACTATATTGTATCGACAACTAAACCTGAGACTTTAATTGATGATGTAGCTTTAGCAGTTAAGGATAAAAAATATATAAAAGATAAATTTGCTTTAAATCCTATAAGAAATGAATATATACCAGTTATTATTGATTATCGAGTAAAAGAAGATTTTGGTACAGGTGTATTAAAAATATCTCCTTCTAAAAGTAAAATTGATTATGAAATTGCTACAGATCATTCACTTCCATTAATTCCTAATTATAATAATTTTAATAATTATATTAATTTTGATATTAATAAATTGATATTATCTTCAAAAGATATTGTAAGTAGTATTCCTATTAATTCGAGAAATAATAATAGAATAGATCATATCTTATTAAAGCAAATATTTTTAGATTTATCTAATTATTCTAAGGAACTAAAATTATGGTGTATTTCAAGATCAAATAACTTTGGTATAAAAATACCATATTCAAATATAGATTTAAATAAAACACACATATTTGATACTTGGTTTTCTTCATCATTATGGCCTTTATTAGCTTTAGATACATTAAAAAATAAGTTTCAATATGATTTTAAAAATATTAAATTTAATTTAGTAGTTGGTAAAGATTTAAAACTATTTTGGGTTGAAAAAATGAAGGCTCTTAGTATTTGTTTATTAAATAAAGTTATACCTTCAAATATTCTTTATCATGGTTTAATAACTGATAATAAAGGAATAAAGATATCTAAATCTAAAAATAATTCATTTAATATATCTAAATTAATAGAAAAAAAAGAAGAAGTCGATAAATTAAGACTTTCAATCTTATTAAGTAATGTACTATCCGATAAATTTAATATTGATATATCTACTTTACAAAATGCTAAGAGATTTATTAACAAATTAATAAATTTAGATAAGATAATTAACATAATAATTCAACAAAAAGATAACAATGATATTGAATATACACAAATAGGGGTATGGTTTAAGTATAGATTAATACAAATTATATTTAAACTTAAAGAGTTTAATACGGATTCATTTAAAGAATATATAAATTTTATAAATGTATATTTTTCTAATGTTTATATTGAAATATGTAAATTTAAGTTATCTAATTATGAGTTATTGTCTATATGGAAAATAATGTTAAAGTTTAATTATTGTATACAACCATATATATCTAAAAAGTTATTTTCTAAAAATTTTAAAGAAGATATACTTATTAATGAATTAAATATATATTCAAAATTTATTAATGATAATAATGTTAAATTAACTTATAAATATATAGATGAAATTATTACATTTTTAAATAAATTATTATTATCTTTTAATAAATTAAATATAAAATTATTTAAAGAATATAATTCAGAATTTGACAAAGTAAATAAATTTAATAAAGTAGATGATATAGAATTATTATTTTTTATATATTTAA
>CABFKP010005441.1:0-10686 GCA_901779475.1 Panagrolaimus davidi
TAACATCATAAAAAATCATATTTTTGTTATTTACAAAACCGCAAACCGTTTTTTGATAACTTTAACAGTATTAATTTGCCACCCAAAAGAAAACCGGGGAATTTCTTGAATTGCCCTGTATTTGTAAACGATTTGCCGTAGTTATTTAAAAATAAAAATTTAGTTTTTACCAAAATTACAAAAAAAACAACAAAAAGCGAAAAATCATATTATGATAAGAATGAGCATTGAAATAACTGGACGGCTTCTCATTGTTCTGAACGTTTTATGATTTTTAAAATACTTATAAGATAAGCATTTTACTTTGTAAAAAAATCGATTTTTAAATCACGCAAATGTATTTTTAACACAATTTGATTTTTTTATAGAAAAAATGCACCTGTAATATTGAAATTACAATCCAATATGCTCAACAAATCTTGGGAGATGATGAACGTGAATGGGATAAGTTAAACAAAATCACAAAAAAGCTATACAGTTGCATGGATGATAACCAAAAAAATCATAGCGATGATGATGATCCATATATTTGGATTGGATTTGATGGCGTTGATGGATATGAATTCATTTCTTTAGTAAATTGCTTCAAAAAACGTTATATTCCACCCCGAGCAGCAACTAAAAGACGTTACGTTTAATTCTGTTGATTCATTCTGGAGAAAAGACATTTTTTTTTGTGTGATAAAATTTTTGGATGAATTTTCATCAAATATGTCGTTGTTGTTGAATTTCAATAAAATGTTTGAAAAATTAAACCACAGAAAAAACAATAAGTAGACTTAAAGCAAAATAAAAACGGCAAATTTCAAACAGTTTTTGATTTATTGAAAAGCGATCGAAAAGTAATATTTTTCTGTTGAAAACGGATTGAAAATAACGAAAATGAAAACAAAAAACCATTAAATACCAAAAACACATTAGAAAAAACATTGAAAAGATCCTGTAATCCAAAAAAAGAACGGATTTTTTGTACCACACGATTTCAGCAGTGCTCCAGTTTTCAGGGGGGGGCATGTCCCCCCCCCCCCCCCCCCCCNAACTTGGGGGGACATGGGGGACATCCCCCCCCCCCGAAAACTGACATTTTATATGGGAAAAAGCAAGTTAATACTAGGTAAAATGGGATTTTTCTGGACTTTTGTATGGGATGTCCTCCCGAGAGTAAATGTCCCCCATCCAGTCAGTGCCGTACCCAGGAATTTTTTTCAGGGGGGGCACCACCGTTTTGGAGGGGCACCCCTTTGATCTTTTGCCGCCGCTAACACGAAGCGGCAAAACATCAAAGGAAATTCATGAATTTTGGGGGGGCACGTGCCCCAAGTGCCCCCCCCTGGGTACGGCGCTGCATCCAGTGCTAAAACTTTGGCCAAGTTGAAACACTGGATTTCAGCTAAATTTTTGCATTTCTGTAGCCGCTATTAAACTTCCTTGAATATAACAAAATTAAACAACAAAACAACAAAATTTAGATATCAAATGTTTAAAAACTGCACGTGTGAAATAAATATCAGAAATATAGGTTCTCACGGCGGTAACAATAAAAAGGCGTTAAAAAACACGTCTGTCTAAAAAAGTTTTAGTACAAATATAATACGAAATAGTTAAAAAATTCATAATAAAACTCAAAAACTTGTATATTTTTTTTTCACATTCACACATTTGTGAAAAAAATTTTTTAGGCAGCTACAGTAATCCATCATCTCCAAAAGGTATGAGTGGTGTCATTACAGAAGGTTATGTTGAAGCCGTAAAACTAATCTCAAATATTTTTTCATGCATTTCTCGAGGTTTAGGTTTTACGATAATTGTATTCTTGACGTTTCAATATTTCAAACTAATATCTAATTTTCGATCTGCATATTACATAATTTTAAATATGGGGTATATCATTGATTTTATTCTTTTTCTTAATTGGTTAATCCCTTTTGACATTACAACATATAGATTTACATTAATTATTTTGGAATGGTATGCTGTTCATTTTACAACTATTTGGAATGCCGCTTTATGCTTGAATCGATGCACGGCTTTAGTGTTTTTGGTTAAATATGAAAGAGTAAGAGCTTTGTTTTTGATTAAGGTTGTAAGATAAAAATTTCCCGATTTAGAAATTTCTTAGAAATGTTAAAAGTTCACAAAAATTTTTTTGTTAGAAAAAAAGTTTTAATAATAAAAAAATGCCGTCATTTTGCATTTAAAATAGTTAAATCATCCAAAAATTTTGTTGTGGTTATTTTGGGTTACTGTAATATAGGGTGTCCAGGCGAAATTGATGGTTTTCTTGTCCGTAAAAGAAAACCATCAAAACAACTTGATTTAAACGAAAACCAATAGTGCAATTGAATTCAAGTATGGATAGGATTTTTTTGAGCTAATGTTGAAAAAAAATTGTAGTATGCAAATTTCGTGACCACAGAATCGTAAAACACTTTTTCTATGATTTATCGAACACTTCTGTGAAATCAGTTTTCGTTTAAAAAAACAGAAAAATTTGCCGAGCAAAATAAAACGATGAAATTCTCCTGGAAACCCAATATTTAAAATTAACGTTAAATATGTTGTTAATTCTGACGTTTTTTAGCTTAATTTATTTTACAACGACGAAAACAAATTTCCCCTGATTTCCCATAGAAATCATGAAACTTCACTGGAATTTCCTGTGACCCTATTAAAATCTCTTTGTGATGGCTATGACATTTCCTTTAATCAAACATATTTCCCATTTCAGATTTGGAGGCCTTTAACAATGTTTTTTGTTGGCATTTTTATGCTGGCTCTTCCATTCATCATTGATGGATATGCTCTTTTTAACTCAAACTGCACCTTTTCACCAGAAGATGTTACAAATTGCCAAAACTTTCGAAAGCAATACTATTTTAGTGGCACAATTATCAATGGCATTTTGAATGGTATTATCATTTTTTTAATCCTTTTATCCATGTATAAATCCTCACAAACCACATATTCGACTTCTTCATCAATTCAAGAGCAAGCAGAGAGAAGACTAATCTTTCAAGCAATTTTTTCATCATTTTTTCAAATGCTTTCTTTTGGGCTAAAATTTTTATCGGCTGCTGATCTCGATAAACAAAAATTTTTCTTTTACATGTATTTTTCAAATTTTATTTGGCATATTCATCATTTAGCTGTTATGATTTCACATTTTGTTTTATCTCCAACTTTTAGGAAAGCTTTTATGGAATTCTATTTTTTGGGACGCTTCTTTTCGAAAAGTGTTACGCTCAATAAGCCTTCTTCAGTAAAAATTGTGAATACAAAATCTGTTTCCTCTTTTGTTAGCTGCAGCAACAAAAATACTGTAATTCATTCTTGAATTTTTAATTATGATAAGTTCTTGTAGATATTTTTTTGATTTTATATATTTTTTTACAATGTTTACTGGTTTCTTAAAGGGGGCTGATGCTTTACTTTTTTCGTTTTTTTCTAATGGATGAACCTGACGATCAGGCAAATAACAAAAGAAATTTCGATTGTTTTTTACCTAATCGTCAGGTTCATCCATCTATAAAAAAGTAAAAAGTAAAATAAACAAAAAAGTTAAAAAATCTAATTTTTTTGGCTATAAAACAATCTTTTTTTTCTTATCACAATTATCACCTGCTTTCACGCCCTGAAATTAATTTTTCAATTCAGTTCTATTGATTGACTTAAAGACTTAAAAAGTTGATAAAAAAAATTTTTCATAAGCCGTTCAAATTGAAAGTATCATTTCTAAATCAAGAAAAAAACTGCTTTTTGCTCGACTTCTTTTTTTTTGAATTTATAAATATTCATGAAATGTTAAAATGTCCGGGGGGCTGTTAAACTTTAACCTTTTTTTAATATTTTAACTGTTAATTTAAATAAATTTGCATTTGCAAAAACTTTAAAATTTTCAATACTTTTTTATCAATCAAGAAAAAAAAACATTATACGATTTTTACAACAATAAATTTACAATTCTTTTACAAAAAATATACATTTTTTCTTTTTTCAATTATATCCACTTTTAAGATTAAATAGCCCACCATCTTTTGTATCATAGGTCATCACAGAAACAATTGAGGCTTTCTTTTGCAGCACCGCCCATGACCGAAGTTTTACATCTGCAGTATAAAACCAAAAAATGAGCGTTACAAGTGCAATTCCAGCAGCTAAATAAAAGAAGAGCCGCCATTGATTTGGAGAATCTTCGCCAGCGATATACGTTTTACCAAGTGGTAAAATTAAAATAACAATGGCATAAATTATTGCAAACCATGACATAATTGTTGAAGAAAAGTATCCATACGAAAGGTTAACAGCTTTATAATATCCGCATGCATTGAAAGCAGATCCAATGATAGCGATGAGGTATATTAATTGAGCGGTAAAAATCCAATCAGTTGGGATTAAAGCAAGAAAAATTAAACAAATTGTCATGGATAGCTAAAAAAAAAGCAAAATGTTGTTAATATTTCACAGCAAAAAAAAGTGAATTTTTTGGTAGCAGTAGTTTTTTTTGTCTTAACGCGAAAAACGGAGTGTTAGTTCAAAACTCAATTTCGAAAATTTCAGTAAACGAAAAAAACACGATTTTTAAATTAGTGTAGTTTTTTTTTTGCTATCCCACCACAAAAAATTATTGTTGTGTCCGAATGCACTATACGTTCAAAATGGACCCGGCACGAAAATATTATGGCTGCTTTCAACGATGTTGTAGATATTGTGAACACAAATTTATGTAAAAATTTCGTAGGTTATTTAATTTTTTTATGACTTTTATTATTTGCTTGACTTTATAAATTCGCGAATGAAAAAATTTTTCGATCACTTTCGTGCTAGGAGAAATAAAGAAGTATAAATGTTGAAATACCTGTGAAATGCACATAAAAATTCGAACACTATTTAACGTTGATATCGAAGTGAGCTTATCACTGAATGGTCCAATTAAAATTTTGACAATTAAACTTCCAATGTACGGTATCGCTGAAGAGATTCCCGTCTGTTTAACATCAAGCCCAAGAACTTTGTTCAAATAAACTGGAGCAAAAAGCATAAAAATATTAAAACAAATAAAATCTCCAACTGCCATCACCAGTGTTCCGATTACAGATATATCGGTTATCATTTTATAATATGGAATTTCAGGCTTCATTTTATCTTCCATAATACTTTTACAAGATTCAATTTTGTAAAGTTCTCGAGGGCTGACATGCCTGAAAAAGCTTTTTTTTAAAGTAATCGAAAAAAATTGATATATTGCTTTTTATTACTGTTCTACAATTGAGAAGGCTCATTTTTATTTCAGTAAAGTGTCATTGATTTTGTCAAATTTGCAGTCAAAATTAAAATTGATTGCAAGATTTTTATCGAAATTAACCCATTGGGGGCCAGTAATTTTGCTGGTAACAACTCCGGAGGCAGAAATAGTGATTTGTGGCAGGCAAAATTTTTCACCGATGTCGTTAATACAAAAAGCATTCTTACAATACATAAAAAATATTGTCAGGAATTATCGCATTGAATTTTGTTTGAGAGAAAGAATTTTGCCTGCTTCCTGCGTTGACTTCAACAAATTAAATGGTGGAAAACCTTTTGGCTTTTGAAGTCCTACAACTTAAATTTCGCAGAATGATGAAATACCCGTAAATCATTCAAAAAAAAATGTTAATAGCTTTTTTGGAATATTTAAATTATATTTATTAATCGAAAATAATTCAGGTTGTCTTTTAATTTTTTTCAAAATTCAGATTTCGATAAATTTCGATTTTAAGTATCTTAACACAAAAAATCAATTACGGCCTTTGTGCAGTATCAATTAACCATTCCCAAAAAATTTACGTACATATGATCAAATTAGAGTATTCAATCAAAAAATTAAAATTTCAGTTAACTTTCTTCCTCGAAATCAGTATATCAAAATATCAAAGAAAAATGCTGATTTTACGAGTTCAGAGGCACGTCTGAATCAAAAAGGGAAAGAGCGGAACTTTTTTTCCTTTCTCGAAACCCTTTTTGGCTGCCCCTTTAGCGCAGTTGAACACGCGCCAGGTTAAGAAGCAAGATAAACGAAAAAGTTCGACGCCGGTCGAGCGCCAATCGAAAAAAAAACAAAAAAAAGTTCAGTTTGTCAGATTTTGTTAGAAAAAAATTATTAGGTCATTGCAATTTAAAAAATTATTAATAAACAAAAAAGTGTTAAATATTTGTAAAAAAATACGAAATCTGACAAATTGAACTTTTTTTGTTTTTTTTTTCGACTTGCGCTCGACCGGCATCAAACTTTTTCGTTTATTTTGCGTCTTAGCCCGGCGCGCGTTCAACTGCGCTAAAGGAGCAGCCAAAAAGGGTTTGGAGAAAGGAAAAAAAGTTCCGGTTGATTCAGACATTTAGGGTCGAAACCGGCTTTGAAATTGAAGAAATATTATTCAGTACAACACTGTCAGAAACCAAAAATTTGACTTTCCCGGTCCCATAACAAAAAAAAACAGCAACAACTTACTGATGCTTTCTTGGAGTATCTGTATAAATGTAATAAAATAATCCACAAACAATTAGCGTAAGAAATCCAAATAAATAATAAATTCCTTGCCAGCCAAAAATTGATGAGCATGAAAAACCGGCAAGTGGCATCGTAATTAATGGTGCCAACTAAAAATGCATAAAAGCTACAGTATTATTTGAATTTAAACAAAAGTTGAGAAACAAAAACAAACTTGATTGTATGCCGTTAAAGCACATAAAAAGATGCCATTTGATTTTATTGGGGACCATGCAGCTGACATGTAACCGATAAAAGCAAATGCCATTCCAACACCAATTCCCTGAAAAAGTTTGGAAATGTTTTAAAATTTTGGTTTTAGGAATCAAAGTTATTAATCAGGCTGTCCCCTAATTTTCAAATTCAAAAAGATTTTGGATTTTGGATTTCATTGATTTTTTAAATTTAAATCAAAAGTACCGCTGAGAAAATTTGCACATGTTTTGGTAAAAACATGTGCAAAAAAAATTAAAAACAGGTATCAGGTTTTTGAGGTATGCAAATTTCACAATGATAAAAGTAATTTGGATTTCTTCGAGTCAGGAAGCAAAAATCTTCTAAAAAGGGCGAAAAAGGTGATTTTGAAAAAATCAACGTTTTGCGATGCAGTCATTTTTTTGAAAAGAAGACGATTTTTTGAGTGAAGAACTTTTACAAAAAATAGAGAGAAGAAAAAAAAAAGAAATAATTAAATCTTTGGATATAACTTTCAATTAAATCGCTTACTTGAAAGCCTCGAGCAATGAGAACTGGTACGAACCCAATTTTAGCACACATTGGTAACAAAATTGTTGCGACTCCACCAATTGCTGTATAAAATGTAAAAGTAAATCTAAAATTATATATTTTCTTAGGTTTTTTGTTGTAATTATATAAAAAATAGTATATAAAATGGTGATTGATAAATTTTTCCGAAATTCAGTTTGCAAAAGTTTAGAAATCAATACAACAATAACGGGTAATTTTATAAAGTGGTAGCCTTTGGAGTTGTGCAAAAGGAGCTAAAATTATTTTAATAGAATTTGAATTTTCGTTAGATTTTTTACACCGTTCTGGTTTCGACTGGATTTTTTGGGGATTTATGGAAGAATAAATGTATTAAAAAAGAAAGTTTTAAAATTTTCGTGGAATTTTTTAATTCCATATAAAACCATTTTATCGTCTTTTGCACAGCTTCTGGAGCTCACATCGAAACAAAGGTTCTTTTTTTTATCCGACGTCTGGCAAAATGCTTTTGTTCGCATTCGAAAAACCGCCAAATTTAAAAATCTCTTGCTAAAAATTTATATGTTTTTCTCGGGTAAAAACAAACACACTTTTACAAAACTTTAAGAAAAAAACGAACTTATAGGGTGGTTAAAAATCCGGTAAAAATTCACCAAAAAAATCTTTTCGTTTTTTTCGCAAAGTTTTGTAAAATTTTGTGGAAAAATTTTTTTATCCGACAAAAACATAAAAAATTTTAGCATGAGTTCTTTAAATTTGGCGGTTTTTCAAATGCGAACAAAAGCACTTTGACAGACATCGGATCAAAAAAACGATATTTTTGCTTTCAATTCGATGTGAGCTTATGCTGAATTTCGCGAAAAATTTAGAAATTGTGTTGTTAATTTTTCAATTTTTGACAATTTAATCGCGCAAACAAGTTATGGATCACCCTTATATTATTTGCATACCTTCCATCTGTTAAACTAATCACTTTCATGACAGTTAAAGACGAAATCAGGCAACCAATTGCAACAATTGAATATAAAAATCCTTTTTCTTGTGTAGAAAATATTTCAATTTCTTCATTCATTATTGTTGTTTGGAATGTTGCTGTTGCATTACTACCACTGATAAATATATCAGCAACTGATGCTGGTTTGGTCATACATATTACAGTCATATTAAAAAGGATTACATCAGCTGAACCAAAAAGTAGCATTAAAATTGTTGCCCCAAGGACAAGGTACCGGGTTGAGCTCGCTGCTTCAATGCTAATCGTCGACACTTTTTTAAGTGATAACATTCGTTTATCTGTTTGCATATCTTTTATTTTTTGATAATAATGGTGATGAAAAAAAAATATGATAACCACCAACAAAAAAAGAAGTGATGACAAATTTGGTTCTGATGTCCTTGATATGCTGTAAAACCACCACCACTTACAAATTCCAAAACGTGGAACAAAATAAAAATGAAAATCAAAGACTTTTTTGAATCATGTATTTATATTAATCTTCCCTTTTTTCAGACTTGAAATTGTAGCGAATGAATCTGAATAATTCCTTTTTTAGCATAGATTAAATTAAAAAAACTCAAATAATGTGTCAAATTTAATCCAAAAAATAAAACTGGAAATAATGATGATGATGTTAGTAAAATCATTATGCAATTTTTATGTTCAAAAAAAAGTATGTTTATTAATATATTTATTTTTGAAGTTCGAGATAGAGAGAAAAACGAGTTAAAATTTGGAATGTGCTTTTTTTGCATTGATAAAACAGGGACCTTTGCGAAGTTGTATTCAAAGGATTTGCAGTCACATGTTCGTTTTTTAAAGAGAGTAATTACAAAAAATTTTTTTCAACAAATGTAACAAACAAATGAAGTATCATCATTTCTAACAAATATACTTCTTTAAAAATGTTTGCTACAATTCAAGTTTTACAGAAGTTTCGTTTTTAAAAAAAAACTTCTGTGTGTTTTGCAGGTAAAAACTTAAAATAAATTGCTTTGATTTTTTTTCCTTTTTTCAGTCAGCTTTAGGAAAAAAAAGCTATTACTTGATTTTTTTAAAAAAAGGGCGTAAAAGTTTATTTGTTTCTGTAAAAAGTCGGAGAACAAGCTTTTCGAGTTTTATTGAATTTTGTTGAAATAAATATACAAACACTTTTTACATAAAAAAATATTACAGTTGTATTATTTAAAATTGCTAAAAATGTTTGCTACAATTCAGGTTTAACAGAAGTTTCGTTTTGTTAAAAAAAAAGAACTTGTCTGTGTTTGTACGTGAAAAACTTAAAATACTTCATTTAAGTGCAACAGTTTCTTAATGACAAAAACATTAAATGTCTGTTTAAAGCAGGTGAAATTTTGGCAAAATTTGTAATGTTACTTCTTTTTTTATTTTTCTTTTGATTGTTTATAATAAAAAAAGACAAATAAAATTATTGCACAAATCAGGCAACGGTTTTTTGTTTTAACTGATTTTTAAAACACGAAAACACTTACAAAAAAGGAGGCGAAGCACATTAATGAAAAAATTAAGGTTTTTATTATCCAAATAAAATGCAGTAGGTGGACAATACATTTAGGGGGTTAAAATCGAATTTTTTTTTAAATGTGTCCTCGGGAAAACTTATAAAATTTGTCATTTTTTTTCTCAAAAAAAGTCAAATATTGTTTAGTTAGGCAGTAAAAAACTCTTTAAATTGTCATTAAAAATATTTCAGTTTCTGTTAAATCATCAAAAGATAATTTAATTTATGTTTTTTGGTATTTGGAACAAAGCTTTTTATTATTAAACTATGTGCAAAATTTTTATCAAAGTATATCCCGATAAAGTTTGTTTTTTTAAGTGTAGAAATTTTTATAATCAAGACAATCTTTTATAAATGTAAAAGCCTATTATAGCAGAAATAATACAGAGAAGAATAAAAATGCAGAGCAATATTTGCCATAATTTTATTGAAGGAGAATTCGGTGAAGTCGTTTGTGATGGTGACAAAGTTGAGAGAATTGCTGCTGTTGTAGGCAACGACGATAAAGTAAACGCATTTGATGTCGTTTCCAGTTGCATTGAAGGGGTAGAAATATTATCGGTAGCAACGATTGTTGGAAAAATGGAAGTTGTCAACAACTGTGGCGCTGTAGGCGGTGTAGGTGAAGTTGAAGTTGATGTTACAAATGTTGTTGAAACAGTATGACTTGAAGGCTTGAATGATGAATTTGCAGTTGTCATCATCGATGTGCTTGTTGAAGAAATGAAAGGCACTGTCGTTACTGCTATAATTACTTTTTATATATAAAGTTTCTTAATTAAAATGGATTACTTGAATTTGGAATACTGCAAAGAAATAATTTTTCTTCATTGCAATCTGAAACTTTCCAAAACTTTTCCAAAAAACCAAATGAAACACAATATGTTTTATTTGCATCCAAAGTTAAATTTAACGGTA